>BGPR01000893.1:223218-234385 GCA_013235015.1 Araneus ventricosus
CATTTTCTTTGTTTTCCATCTAATGTTCTTTCTAAATAATGTCCTTCAGGATTTTTCTTGCATCATCTCGTACTCGTTTCTGGGAGCTCACGCTGTACCATGGTTTTCACTATTTCTCGAGTCAGACAGAGAGTGTCAACGCAAATAGAACCTTTCAACTTCTCTTCTGTAATTTAATAGTGGCATTTTTTTCAGCAATGTAGCATAATGTATGAGCATTAACTTGATCCGTGAAAATAGGAAAGTACCACTTCTTGACTCTAATTTTTGTTCTATACTGTATATTCATATTTAAGAACCAGCGACCCTCTAGTTCTGAAGCACTGCCTAATAAATAGTTCCGAGGACTAATCAGTTACTATTATTTACTGAAAAAACACAACTCAGACAAAAAATGATTATATGCTTTCTGTGGAGAGCATTCCACAAGTGAAAGAACAGGCCAACAACGATTCAATGTCTAAACATGTTTAAAAAGATTAATTAAAAAAAAAAGAATTACAAAGAGTGATGAAAAATAGAACTGGGCTTTTTGGAAAGGTGAGATTCCTACTAATATTATAGATTTACCAGAGTACCAGCAACTACAGTGCTTCTACTCCGACTGAGAGCACATAAAGATTGAGAGGAACAAAAATGGAATTTGCAGATCATGCGAATGAGATGAGACAAAAGAAAATGCAACTGATGCGATTGAGAATGGTTATGGGAAAAAACAGCAGGAAGTGGGAAGTGATGATTCAATTGAGAACAAATTAAACAAAAAGGGTGTGTGGTACTATTCAAAAACGTTAGGGAGGCTTGAGTGGTAAAGACCACTTTGTAGTTGCATACGGATAATTATATTTTCCGTTATTGTGGGTGAATTCAATTTGAGAGGAAATGAGCTGGTTGTTGTTCACTGAAATCTTTTGGAAGAACTTTCTTGAGAGGTTTTTGATATGCTCTTCTTAAATTATCTTTATTATATATAGGTGTACCGGTTAATAATACGGATTTTCTTCCAGGGGTGGTGTGGTAGGCGCGTGGCGTAGTTGCGAAGTGTGACGCCTGCCATGTGATCGTAGTGGGAATAAGCTTCACAAACCCTGACATCAAATGTTCTAAAGGTGTACACAGGATTGATATTCGTTCGCAAAACGTTCGCTACGTTCGTGCCAAAGAAGAGCATTTGCGGGAAATGTTACTTCTTTACTTTAGTGCGAAAAAAATGAATTTGAATGTTACAGCATACTGCCGGATGCGTGTGGTGAAAATGCACTATCGAAAAACACGTGTGAATGCTTATTTAAACAGTTTAGGAAAAGGCAATGGAAAGAAGAGAATTCTGTATATTTGGTGGTATTTGGAGGGTGTGGTGAATCATGAGCTTCTGAAATCTAGTGAAACTGTCAATACTGCTCGCTAACAACAACAAATTGTCGATTTGAGCCACACACTGATTGTCAAACGACCGCAATGTGTCATATGCTCCATTTTGCCACCTGACAACGCAACACCACATACGACCAATGCTGTACACACTGTATTCACCGGACATTGTGCTATCCGAATTTCCCTTGTTCTGGTCGATGGCCGACACACTGTCTTAACAGCACTTCCGAACGTACGACGATATGGCCTGATGGAGCACTCACTGGTTTGCTTCCAAACAAGCAGAGTTTTATACGGACGGTATCCAAACATTACCTGACAAATGGAAAAAAATGTGTAGCTAGAAATGGCCATTACTTTGAGTAAAGCATTGGTTTTGCTTCTCTTCCATTTCTCGTGTTTTCTTTCCATCCAAAATCCGCATTTTTAACCTGTAAACCTAGTAGGATGGTAACGGGTTTTTGCACTGATTGAAATATAAAAAGGCTATTTTTTTGTAAGGTCGGTTTTGCAATAAAACGAGACAAGCAAAAAAGGATTTTAAAACATTCTTTTTCTGAACAAACAATTTTGTATTTGTCTACATAGTTTCCTCCTGTTTAAGAATTTATCTAAATGAACAACGAGTTTGGGATATTTCCCCAAAGAACCCTGCTTCCTATGATAATAGCAAATTTTTTACTATTGCTTTAACTTTTTTATCAATGCCTAAATGCTTCTCACCCATGAAGGTCTTTAGGGGGAGAAATAGATGTTAGTCGTTATGTGCAAGATCTGAAATATATCGCGGATGGCCGCATAACTCTGAACCAAAAGTTAATAGTAAAATTTTCTTGAATTAAAAATTTATCATGATATATATATATATATATATATATCATATATATATATATATATATATATATATATATATTGAATTTAGAAAACCAAGAATTGTTCAGAACAGATCAATAATCTATGTTACATGAAGGAAAAGTCTGATAAAATTATCTCAGTTATTATTACGCAACTAATCGTTTATCTTTTGACCTTCAATGCAAAACCTAAATGCTTCTCACCCACGAAGGTCTTCAGGGGGCGAAATAGATGTTAGTCGTTAGGTGCAAGATCTGAAATACATCGCGAGTGACCGCATAACTCCCAACCAAATGTTAATAGTAAAATTTTCTTGAATTAAAAATCCATCATGATATATATATTTTTTGAATTTAAGAAACCAAGAATTGTTCAGAAAAGGTCAATAATCCATGTTACATAAAGGAAAAGTCTGATAAAATTATCTCAGTTATTATTACGCAACTAATCATTTATCTTTTGACCTTCAATGCAAAACCTAAATGCTTCTCACCCACGAAGGTCTTCAGGGGGCGAAATAGATGTTAGTCGTTAGGTGCAAGATCTGAAATACATCGCGAGTGACCGCATAACTCCCAACAAAATGTTAATAGTAAAATTTTCTTGAATTAAAAATTCATCATGATATATATACTTTTTGAATTTAGAAAATCTAAAATTGTTCAGAAAAAATCCATAATCCATGTTATATAAAGGAAAAGTCTGATAAAATTATGTCAGTTATTATTACGCAACTACTCATTTTTCCTCTGACCTTCAATGCAAAACGGGGAGCATCTTTTCGTAATATAACTTAACATCATTATTCAACAATCATCCTTGAAGCAATTTCTCGGAAGATTTTTTCGGTTGGTTGAAATCTAGTGCGATCTAGTGAGATCTAGTGGCAGTGCCGAATCAGAAATTAATATTCGTTTAAGTTCCAACGATCATTTCCGTCTTCTTTTGCTCCACTGATGAAGTTGCGTTTGACGGTCGCCCACTAATAAAGGAAGGAATGAAGTCACTTCATGCTCGTATAACACACATGAGGCTCGACACGCCACTTTCATTTTGTCGCTGACAAATAATAATTCAGTATAACTTCGATTAACTATAACCGTTCTGAGACTGATAACCGAACAGACGGATAACAGAACACTCTTGATGCATATGTACAGTCACGTGATATCACTGCTGGCTGGAGACGAAACTGAAAATAAAACCATTTAAAAAATGAATAATACGGAGTAGTCATAAATTATTGAACCCATTCCAAAAATTAATTAAATAATGTTACGACTGAGTTTTTTTAAATGAGAGAACAAATAAAAGTTTTTTCAGATAGGTGGCGTACCATTACGGCGTTCTAAATTTGCTACAGCGAGAGATTACCATACGCAATGGCCACTGATCAGCAGAAACCGATGCGCGTTTCCTGATTTCCTTTTTCAGATTTTTTAATATCTCGAAAACTATTCAGTTTTCGAATTATAATTGATTTAACAAATTAAAGAGAGTAAAATTTCCTACAAATGCATGCTTTCATTTTTCTTCAAGCTTTAATAGCTTCACAGATTATGGCTCTCTAAAATGAGAGATGTCCAATAATTTACTCACTGTGACTGCGCTTTACCTATCTGAAAAATAAACGTTTAAAAATTCGCTCTCATTTTTAAAAAACCGTTATTGTAACATCATTAGCTTTTTTTAATTAATTTTTGAAATGAGTCCAATAATTTATGACCACCCTCTACATATATATTTGTATTTAATTTTACAAAATGATTTATACAAACTGCAGTAAATACTAATGCACAGATGTGTACATATTTTTTAACATAATGCACATATTTTTTTAGACGACGGCAAAATTTGCCATTCAATTTGAAGTATGTCCTCTTTAAAAATATGTGAACTGCATTTGTATAAGGGGCTGTCTACAAATTTGCATCATAGTCAAATTTTCCAATAGTAACTCCGAATTTTTCCTGTGTTAAATGATTCTACATACAGTAGACTCCGCTTAATGTGATTGCGGTTAATGTTATCATTCGCTTTATATTATCAAAAACCTCTGGCCCCGAACCAACGTCTTCAAATGTACACAAAATTATTCGTTTAGTGTGATCACTACATCGTTTAATGTTATCAGTTTTTAAGTAGAGAATTGACCGATCCCTCATTTTCAACCAGCGTTAGCGATTGACGTTCGTAGAATTTCTCGCTCGACTTGTTAGAAAACATCTGGGGGCCACTTTCCCCCACACATCCCAAGAATTTCAGGGTTTATTTTTCATGACCTCTCTTTGAATGTCGTCCATTTAGCGGGCAGGGACGTGACCGTTGCTAATTGTCATTGAACCCTCTGAAGGGGTGTGCAAAAGGAAGAGTATGAAGAATGGATGTACATTGACGAGGGCATTCCAGTAGCTGCAACATTAACAGACTTGGAAATTTTATTTCTATCTAATATTATTTCTTAACAGTACCAAAAAATGTTTCGAGACGGAATGTGAAATCAACATTCAGAATTCAACCGACAGAAATGAGATAAATATTTTTAATTCGATAAAGCAAGCATTGCTTTTAAACAGCAACAAACTAAACTAAGCAACTGTCTGATGGTCTTTGTGCTAAGCTCACAAACTTCCAAATTCTGTTACCACTTACCTTCCCGACATACCTTAAACAATTCAACATCAGAAACAGCTATTCCTGTTTCTGCGGAAACCTGGGAAACCTCCTAAACTATGCTACAAGCTGAATGCTTACAACCTCATACCACCTAACAAACCCGTCAGCTGACCTAGAACCACTATGGTGGAAAAGAATTCTGAACAGCAATATTTCTAGGGCGGGAATCAGAAAATTCATCCACCTTATTGCGGAAAACGAAGTAGTCCTTTTTCCAAAAAATAGTGACAACAACTATCCACCGGTTAAATTAACACTAGGTTTTCATCTTCTCTCTTGTCCCACACATAAGGCACCACCCTCTCAAAGTCAATAACACGAAGAGAAAACCATCCATCTTTTCTTAAGACAATTAGGGCATTCCCTCGAACCTACCACAGGTAGTTGTTCCTCTGATGTAAAGCCAATAGGGAATCAAGACTGACAGTCCCAGTCTTGTACGTGGCCTTGATACTCTTCATCGTTAACGTAAATTACTGCATGTAATTCAACTTATAGTTCTACTAGTATACATGACTTTATTTAACCTAGAATCAACACAACGTCTCAATTTTGTAGAGGGACCGCAACAGTAATACATCAATGTACAAACTGTTTACTTTCCTTTAATCCACAGTTTTATTCTTTTGATCTAAATGTCCTCTTTTTTGTATTCTTATATATAAAATGCATTTTTTGCCCTTGATTTTTTAATAAAGTTTCACGCATACCCAACCAACCGACAGGGAGCCATCCTGGCTCCGACTTCGGAGCTAATGTTAACGTCACCAGTCGCCTAAAAAGATTGAGGAGGTCAAAGGTACAATCGATTAAAGTCAAATCGTCCCCCCAATATCCAATTAAATATTAAAAATTATCAAAATTTGTACTTGAATAAAGAAGTTTGGATTTGACTTTCTTATACTTAAAACCCTTAAATCATGAAAAAGAAATGAAATAATAAATTCATAAAAATTGGCTATTATTCAAATTGAGACACGGAGACCAATCAAATTAACCCGTTGGAAATAAGGCATTTGTTTATTGATCAATTTGCACTAAAATACAATACAAAATTCTGTACAAACATTAGTTTCTAAAAAATATCTTCTCCGAATACTGAGTAAAGTAATATGGCGTAAGGCAGCAATTTTCGATAAAGTAAATGATAGCTTATTGAAGAGATATCATTTGTTGAAAAAGAAATAGTCAAACTATTTAACAATAACCTCCTAAAAATTAAACTGTGCTTTCTTCGGTTATTCAATTGATAAATATATTAAAGATGAAAAAAAAAATTCAAACAGGATATTCAATTGTAGTTAGAGGATTTCACTGGATATGTATTCATCTTAGTGCCGAATATGGCACAAAATGTTGGGAAGAAAGCGGTGTTTATAACGAAAAGTTCCTTCCTTCCAAATGCCATTTCATTCCATAGAGACTGACATTGCGAATGGTAGAACTGAACAAGAACTGTAGGTACTGAATAATATGCAAAAAGACACTCCATATCACTGTTGTCTTCACTCTTTAAAATCTGGAACTAGGGTAGAGTAGAACTGAACAGGAACAGTGGTAGAAAATATATTCGAGATTTTACTCAATCACAACACCGTACTCAGTCCATCGAATCTGACGCTGCTAAGGTTAGAATAAAAAAACTAGTATGGGTGATAAATATCTGGAAGAAGTCACTCCATCACAATGCCATATCAGTCCTTAGAAACTGACATTGATTAGGCTGGAAATCAGGAGGAACTGTAGGTATTGATTATTTAGAAGATTTTACGCCATCTCCAGGCCATCTTCAGTCCATCGAATCTGACGCTGCTAAGGTTAGAATTAAGAAACTACTATGGGTGATAAATATCTGGAAGAAGACACCCCAACTCAATGCCATATCAGTCCATAGAATCTGACAATGAGAGGTTAGAACTGAGGAGGAACTGTAGGTATTGATTATTTCCAAGACTTTACGCCATCGCAAGGCCATCTTCAGTCCATCGAATGTGTCGATGCAATGGGTAGAATTTAGATGATTGATGATTATTCGGAAAAATGTACTTCGTTCAGTTACGTATTGCTTGAAGCTAGATTTAAGAGCTATACTTTAGTTCACTGCAGCCAAAGTAAATTTATTATTGCGAAGTTACTCCATATCAATGCCATATCGGTCATGAATCTGACATTGAGTAGCAGGAACTCAGGAGGAACTGAGTATTGATTATTTTCAAGATTTTACGCCATCCAAGGCCATCTTCAGTCCATCGAATCTAGCGATGCAAGGTAAAGTAAAGAAACTATTATGGAGATGAATTTTTTGGGAGTCACTCCATATCAATGCCATATCAGTCACTTAGAATCTGACATTGAGTAGGCGGAAGGAACTCGGGAGGAACTGTATTGATTATTTTCAAGATTTTCGCATCCGCAAGGCCTCTTCAGTCCATCGAATCTGACGATGCGGAAGGGTGGAATTAAGAATATTATGCGAGATGAATTTTTTGAAAAGTCTCCATATCAATGCCATATCAGTCCTTAGAATCTGACATTGAGTAGAGTGGAACTCAGGATGAACTGCAGATAATTATTATTTTCAAGATTTTACTCCATCACAATGCCATTTCCAGTCCATCGAATCCGACGATGGGAAGGGTAGAATTAAAAAAATATTATGAGAGATGAATATTTGGAAGAAGTCACTCCATATCAATGCCGTGTCAGTCCTTAGAATCTCGCATTGAGTAGGCAGAGAACTCAGGAGGAACTGTAGGATATTATTTTCAAGATTTTACGCCATCCAATGGCCATCTTCAGTATCGAATCTGGCGATGCAAGGGTAGATAAGAAACTATTATGGAGATGATTTTTGAAGTACTCCATATCAATGCCATATCAGTCCTTAGAATCTGACATTGATGAGCGGAACTCGGGAGAACTGTGGTATTGATTATTTCAAGATTTTACGCCATCCAAGGCCATCTTCAGTCCATCGAATCTGGCGATGCAAGGGTAGAATTAAGAAACTATGGAGATGAATTTTTGAGAATGCATCCATATCAATGCCATATCAGTCCTTAGAATCTGACATTGGTAGGGGGAACTCAGGAGGAACTGTGGTATGATTATTTTCAAGATTTTACTACATCGCAAGACCATCTTCAGTCCATCGAATCTGGCGATGCAAGGTAGAATGAAACTATTATGCGAGATGAATTTTTTGAAAGTCACTCCATATCAATGCCTATTCAGTCTTAGAATCTGACATTGAGTAGGGAGACTCAGGAGAACTGTAGTATTGATTATTTTCAAGATTTTACCCATCACTAAGGCCATCTTCAGTCCATCGAATCTGGCGATGCAAGGTAGATAAGAAACTATTATGCGAGATGAATATTTGAAGTCACTCCATATCAATGCCGTGTCAGTTCTTAGAATCTGACACTGAGTAGAGTGAAGCTCAGGATGAACTGTATGTATTATTTTTCAAGATTTTACATATCCAAGGCCATCTTCAGTCCATCGAATCCGCGATGCAAGGTAGAATTAAAAACTATTATGCGAGATGAATTTTTTGAAGTACTCCATATCAATGCCATATCAGTCTAGAATCTGACATTGAGTAGGCAGGAACTCAGGAAGTGAGGTAATTGCTATTTCAAGATTTTTTACAATCGCAGGCATCTTCAGTCCATCGAATCTGGCGATGCAAGGTAGAATTAAGAAACTATTATGCGAGATGAATTTTTGAAGATCACTCCATATCAATGCCATATCAGTCCTTAGAATCTGACACTGAGTAGGCGGGAACTCGGGAGGAACTGTAGTATTGATTATTTTCAAGATTTTACTCCATCACAATGCCATTTCCAGTCCATCGAATCAGACGATGGGAAGGGTAGAATTAAAAAAATATTATGAGAGATGAATATTTGGAAGAAGTCACTCCATATCAATGCCATAGTCCTTAGAATCTGACATTGAGTAGAGTGGAACTCAGGATGAACTGCAGATAATTATTATTTTCAAGATTTTACTCCATCACAATGCCATTTCCAGTCCATCGAATCCGACGATGGGAAGGGTAGAATTAAAAAAATATTATGAGAGATGAATATTTGGAAGAAGTCACTCCATATCAATGCCGTGTCAGTTCTTAGAATCTGACACTGAGTAGGGAACTCAGGAGAACTGTAGTATTGATTATTTTCAAGATTTTACCCATCCAAGGCCATCTTCCAGTCCATCGAATCTGGCGATGAAGGTAGAATTAAAATATATGCGGATGAATTTTTGGAAGATCACTCCATATCAGCTATTCAGTCCTTAGAATCTGACATTGAGTGAGGAGAGACTCAGGAGAACTGTAGGTATGATTATTTTCAAAGATTTTACCCATCACCAAGGCTATTTCGTCCATCGAATCTGGCGATGCAAGGTAGAATAAAATATATGCGAGATGAATTTTTTGAAGGTCACTCCATATCAATGCCATATCGCGTCCTTAGAATCTGACACTTGAGTAGGCAGTGAACTCGGAGGAACTATATATGCATTATTTTCAAGATTTTACGCCATCACCATCTTCAGTCCATCGAATCGCGATGCAAGGTAGAATTAAAAATATTATGGAGATGAATTTTTGGAAGAAGTCACTCCATATCAATGCCTTCAGTCCTTAAGTCTGACATGAGTGAGCAGGAACTCAGGAGGAACTGTATATTGATTATTTTCAAGATTTTACGCCATCACAAGCTATCTTCAGTCCATCGAGATCTGGCGATGCAAGGTAGAATTAAACTATTATGGAGATGAATTTTTTGAAGTCACTCCATATCAATGCCATTCGTCACCAGAATCTGACATTGGTAGGCGGGGAACTCAAGGATATGTAGGTATTGATTATTTTCAAGATTTACGCCATCCAAGCGCATCTTCAGTCCATCGAATCTGGCGATGCAAGGTAGAATTAGAAACTATTATGGAGATGAATTTTAGTCACTCCATATCAATGCCATATCAGTCTAGAATCTGACATTGAGTAGAGGAACTAGGAACTGTAGGTATTGATTATTTTCAAGATTTACCGCCATCACAAGGCCATCTTCAGTCCATCGAATCTGGCGATGCAGGGTAGAATTAAGAAACTATTATGCGAGATGAATTTTTGAAGTCATCCATATCAATGCCATATCAGTCTTAGAATCTGACATTGAGTAGGGGAACTCAGGAGGAACTGTAGGTATTGATTATTTTCAAGATTTTACGCCATCGCAAGGAATGTCTTCAGTCATCACGAATCGGCGATGAAGGGTAGAATTAAGAAATATTATGCGAGATGAATTTTTGGAAGTTACTCCATATCAATGCATATCAGTCCTTAGAATCTGACATGAGTAGGCGGGAACTCAGGAGGAGTATGGTATATAATTTTTCAGATTTTACGCCATCGCAAGGCCATCTTCCAGTCCATCAGAATCTGGACGAGTAGGAGTAAGAAACTATTATGCGAGATGAATTTTTGAAGTCACTCCATATCAATGCCGTGTCAGTTCTTAGAATCTGACACATTGAGTAGGCGGAACTCGAGGAGGAACTGTAGTTGATTATTTTCAAGATTTTACGCCATCCAAGCCATCTTCAGTCCATCGAATCTGGCGATGGGTAGAATTAAGAAACTATTATGCGAGATGAATTTTTGGAGATCACTCCATATCAACCATTGATCCTTAGAATCTGACTTGAGTGGAAGGAACTCAGGATGAACTGTGGTATTGATTATTTTCGGATACACGCATCGCAAGGCCATCTTCAGTCCATCGAATCTGAGCGATGCCAAGGTAGATAAGAAACTATTATGCGGATGAATTTTTGAAGTCTCCATATCAATGCCATATCAGTCCTTAGAATCTGACATGGTGAGGGAACTCAGGAGGAACTAGGTATTGATTATTTCAAGATTTTACCCATCGCAAGGCCATCTTCAGTCCATCGAATCCGCGATGCAAAGGTAGAATTAAAACTATTATGCGAGATGAATTTTTGAAGTACTCCATATCAATGCCGTGTCAGTTCTTAGAATCTGACACTGAGTAGGAGGGAACTCAGGAGGAACTGAGGTATAGATTATTTTCAGATTGCACCCATCACAAGCCATCTTCAGTCCTCAATCTGAGCGATGCAAGGTAGAGATAAGAAACTATTATGGAGATGAATTTTTTTGAAGTGACTCCATATCATCCATATCAGTCCTTAGAATCTGACATTGAGTAGGCGGGAA
>BGPR01000893.1:234410-257925 GCA_013235015.1 Araneus ventricosus
AAGAAACTATTATGCAGAGATGAATTTTGAGAAGTCACTCATATCAATGCCGTATATCAGTCCTGAATCTGACATTGAGTAGGCGAACTCAGGAGGAACTGTAGGTATTGATTATTTTCAAGATTTTCATCACAGAATAAATCTTCATCCACATCGAATCTGGCGATGCAAGGGTAGAATTAAAAAACTATTATGCGAGATGAATTTTTTGAAGTCACTCCATATCAATGCCATATCAGTCCTTAGAATCACACATTGGTAGGCAGGAACTCAGGAGAACTGTAGGTATTATTATTTTCAAGATTTTACCCATCATACATCTCTTCAGTCCATCGAATCCGACGATGGGAAGGGTAGAATTAAAAAAATATTATGAGAGATGAATTTTTTGAAGTGCTCCACTATCAATGCCGTCAGTCCTTAGAATCTGACATTAGTGGCGAACTCAGGAGATGTAGTATATAATTATTTTCAAGATTTTACGCCATCAGACCATCTCAGTCCATCGAATCAGCGATGCAAGGGTAGAATTAAGAAACTATTATGCGAGAGTGAATTTTTGAAGAGCATCCATATCAATGCCATATCAGTCCTTAGAATCTGACATTGGTAGGCGGGAACTCAGGAGGAACTGTAGGTATTGATTATTTTCAAGATTTTACGCCATCCAAGGCCATATTCAGTCCATCGAATCTGAGCGATGCAAAGGTAGAATTAGAAACTATTATGAGAGATGAATTTTGAAGATCACTCCATATCAATGCCATATCGGTCAGCTTAGAATCTGACATTGAGTAGGAAGCAACTAGGAGGAACTGTAGGTATGATTATTTTTTTCAAGATTTTACTCCATCATAGGCCATCTTCAGTCCATCGAATCTGGCGATGCCAAGGTAGAATTAAGAAACTATTATGGAATGAATTTTTGAAATTACTCCATATCAGTATATCAGTCCTTAGAATCTGACATTGAGTAGGCGGAACTCAGGAGGAACTATAGGTATTGATTATCAAAGATTTTACCCATCCAAGCCATCTTCAGTCCATCGAATCGCGATGCAAAGGTAGAATTAAGAAACTTATGCAGATGAATTTTTGAAGTCACTCCATATCAATGCCATATCATTCTTAGAATCTGACGCAGGTAGGAGGAACTCAGGAGAACTGTAGTGATGATTATTTTCAGATTTTACGCCATCAAGGCCATCTTCCAGTCCATCGAATCTGCGATGCAAGGTAGAATTACTATGCGAGATGAATTTTTGAAGTCCCATTCACCATATCGGTGCAGAGATCTGACATTGAGTAGGCTGGGAACTCAGGAGGAACTGTATATTGATTATTTTCAAGATTTTACGCCATCATGGCATCTTCAGTCCATCGAATCTGGCGATGCAAGGTAGAATTAAAAAACTATGCGAGAAGATTTTTGAAGTCACTCCATATCAGACCATATCAGTCCTTAGAATCTGACATTGAGTAGGCAGGAACTCAGGAGGTATATGATTATTTTTTTTAAGATTTTACGCCATCGCAAGGCCATCTTCAGTCCATCGAATCTAGCGATGCAAAGGTAGAATAAGAACTTAATGCGAGATGAGAAGTCCCATATCAGTACCATCAGTCCTTAGAATCTGACATTGAGTAGGCAGAACTCAGGAGGAACTGTAGGTATTGATTATTTTCAAGATTTTACGCCATCAAAGGCCATCTTCATCCAATCTGGCGATGCAAAGGTAGAATTAAAAAAACTATTATGGAGATGAATTTTTAAGTCACTCCATATCAATGCCGTGTCAGTTCTTAGAATCTGACACTGAGTAGAGTGAACTGGGATAACTGTGGATATAATTATTTTCAAGATTTCTCCTCACAAGCCATCTTAAGTCCATCGAATCTGACATGGAAGGGTAGAATTAAAAAAATATTATGAGAGATGAATATTTGGAAGTCACTCATATCATCCATATGTCAGTCCTTAGATCGACATTGAGTAGGGGAAGCTCAGGATGAACTGTAGGTATTGATTATTTTTCAGGTTTGATATGAATCGCAGAGCATTTGCAATTAATCGCGCCGGAGGTGTCAAGACATATGACACATCGGAAAACTCTGATCTATGCGGAATGATTTAAGAGACATCCCTCTGATCAATGCTAACAGTAGATTTTGGATTTGTCTTGCATGAATGCAGAAATGTATATTTTCAAGATTGATATAGCTCAGTATCGACTTGAATATTAGAGTGACGTAGGATTCATCATTATACTTCTGTTTATGTGGTGAACCGATAATGTAGTAATTTTCGGATAAAGAATCGAAATTTGTTCATATAGCTTATGGCCTATTATGAAACGTAAGAGCAGACATCAATGGATTTGTTTCCTGAAATGGATAAGATCTGATTAACTAGCTTTTACCTTAATCAGAGAGTGCGATAGATTTTTACTTTTCTAATTGTAATATTACAAATTCATTTATGATGAATCATCAAAAGATATTTCTAGAAAATGCTGGAAAGTTATTTACAGTTTTACTTATTTTCTTGGCACATGGTGTATGGTTTGGTTCAATTTATCGGAGGCTTAATTTTGAATTTCTCCATTTTAGTTTCGTTCGTTTTTAGCTTCTTATCAGACTTTTACAATGTCAGATTTACTCCCATTGAATTGCTATATGAATGACTCACATGGCAATTACATA
This sequence comes from Araneus ventricosus, assembly GCA_013235015.1. Classification (NCBI taxonomy): domain Eukaryota; kingdom Metazoa; phylum Arthropoda; class Arachnida; order Araneae; family Araneidae; genus Araneus; species Araneus ventricosus. The sequence continues at coordinate 237,114 of BGPR01000893.1, forward strand.
ATGATATCTATTTGCTTAGTATCGGTGAACAGAGGAAACTACTATGTATAGATGGCAAAATTAGTGAGGCAATAAGTTTTGAAATTTTTGTCTTTCGAAATTAATTCTTGATTTACAATTACAACAACATAACATTTCGATGTGACATTATAGAACTTTGATGAACAACTCTTGCTCTATCATTATTTCAAAAGCCAGTAAAATAATATTTTTTGCTTTTTACTGTCTGTCAAATGTATAAAATAATTCTTTAAAATAAAAATTAAAGATTTGTTCAAAATATAGTCGGTTTGATTTAATTGTAATATGGAGGAGATGATATAACTCTATGGCTTTGGTTTTTTATCATCTGTTTACCATTATGTATACATGCTTTATGTGCACAGAATTTAGGCACCTCGTGAACGTGCGCATAGTTAAGCTAGTCCTAATCACCACTACTCAGCCTTCTTCTGCGGTAAATCTGATTTGGTGGAGGGAAACTAGTTGGGCATGAATACCTCCACTGTATTGGATCTGTAAAATGTCTTTTTTTTAAAAGCAAAAAAAAGAACCGCATTATTTTGAAAGTATCCTGTGAATTCATCATTTATTTACTCCAGAACATGGCTGATTAGATAATTGTTAAAAGAGAGGACTTTTTTAGTATCTAGCAGAAACTGTATTTAGGTAGATGTGTCGTTTTGCACATAAAGCCTTCTTATATCATCATGGAAATTTGTATTAAAACTGTGACTGTGAAGGTAGAACCCTTGTTTAATACAGCAAACACATTCAATCTTCAATCAAATTAAAACGAAATAAAAATGTAATTTTAAAGCCAAGAAGTCCTTTAGCATAATCGGTATTTAAACGTTCAGTTTTAAAGTGTAATAGATTAATTAAATCGACTATTTAAAATCTACTTGTAATATGTATTTCTTTTGAAAAAAATTTGAACCTCTGCTGCAAACATCATTAGCACTGTTGTTTCGAGCTTGATTGGTCCTGATTTTGTCTTCATGGCTCAACCTTTCATCATCTTGTACTCTGTGTATACATTGTTTTCAATGCATATTTTCATAAATTCAGAACTATTCCATTGTACTATAGATTCAAAGTTCTGAACTAATTTTTCTCCGGAGCATTCGCAGACCTGTTTGTTTGATTGTTCTCAGAAGTAACTACTGCACAACTATGCAATTTGAACTCATCATAAGGTAAAAGGGGATGACTAGTTTCCATAAAAGGTGTGGGGTATCATGACATAACAGTCGAAGGTTGACAAGAATTTACATGATACTAGCTTGAAGTTACCAGAGACAATAAAGGTCAATAACACCACAAAATTGAACCAAACCACATGTTTTTAAGCACATCAATACACTCAAATAATGCGACAGCGCACGTTGTCGTCACTATCTCTATACAGTTGAGAGCACAGGAGAGATATATATAATTATGGCTGCCCTGGACTAGATTGTCATAAATCTGGCCCCTGTACAAACTTTTGCCATTAAGAAAATTATTTATTGAAAAGTCCCGATGACGTAAGACTAGGGAATAAGCTGGCTTTGTATTTTCTTACATGTATTTTTTTTTTTGGAGGGATCAGAGAAAAGTCAATTACCTGCAATACTATAGATTTTCAAGAGAGTTATCTGGGGGTTAAAGCCAAGTATAAATAGAGTGGCAATAGAAAATACTCAATATTTATAGGTTAATTTGGTTCAACAAAACAGTTTAAAATTAGTCAAAAGCTATTAATTCAAAGAGGTAGCACTATAATAGCAAAACTACAAACACAACGTATCCTCGGAGGCCCTCAGGTTTCTGACTAGTGAGATTGTCCCCTGGATCTTGTTGCAGACAAAGGATTGCACAATTTATTTGTTCAATGGAATACCATAAATATTAAGACTGAGGAATATTCCATTTCAAGACTTTGATTCGGTAAATAAGTTGGATCTCACTCCCATGGGAAAAAGGTGGTATTTCTTGGAGTATGGACTCAGGCGACAGTGGGAAAGAAAAATATTTAAGATGGGTCAAAGAATGGAAAAGTTGGTTTCCGGCATTGTTTACCTGAGCAGGCTGAAGATGTTATTTGGAAGTTTAAAAGTTAGGTTGAACGTGAGCAATTCTTTATTGCTAAAGGCAGTGGCAATTCAAATGGCAGTGGAGAGGTCGAGTCCGACTAAAAAAAATAGTCATATTTTCGAACTCCAAATGCCTTGTATAGTGGCTCTAGGTCTACAAATTTTAAGTAATTATGAGGCTTGAAAAATTTTATTGGCTAACCCACAAATTAAACTGAATTGGGTTTCGTGCACATATTGGCATATATTGGAAATGAAATTAGCTGATTTATCAGCAAAATACTTAAAAAGAGGGAGGTTGATATCAAGTAAAAATCCAAAGTCCTGGATTAAAATCACTCAATTGACTATATTTACAAACTGCAGACACTGGATGTCTTCTCCCAATTCAAGTTCCTCTCGGTATTTTCCAGAGATTAAATGACAAAGGAGTCACCACGGAGCTTTTTGATTAAATCAGATACTAACACTCACTGAGGTACTTCCTGTGCACCGAACACAGAATTTTGGCAAATCTCCATAGTTGTAAGTGTGGAGATCAGGTACTGTCTCCATCTATGTTTAGCAGGTATGCCAATTTATGGAGTGGATAGCAAAAAGTATTTTTCCTAAAAACTTTTTCCAACTTGTTATCTGTGATTGATTCTGAATATAAAAGATTGGATAAAATTATCATCCAGGACGTCCTGGACCAAGTCCTTGTGTACTGTGTGCGTCTCTCTCCATACTGTTTCATTGTTCTCTCTAATTGTTTGCTGTGAACTGTTTGTTATTTTTTTTGTAATGCAAGCTTTATAGCAGCCTTACCAAGAATTTGAATTTTGGAGACTGTAGGGGTTAATATGAAATCGTTTGAATTATAGGCTAATTCTAGATGCTATCTACAGAAGATATTTCTCAAAAATATGCACTGTCAATATGGGTGCAATTATTCTAAATGTGGAGATTTGGAATTCAAGAGAATCCTACTTCTGGAACTACCTTATTCTGGATTAAATGTTTTTTAACAAAAAAAACATATAACGTTCAACATTTGTGTTCTATTGTCTTTTAATTGTTTGGAAATTGTATCTCCTGTATTGTGTTATTAAGAATTTCAAGTTTAAGGTTAAATTTTGAAACTATATTTATAATAGCCAAATTATAGTTTTTTGTATCTAGAATAATTGCTTGGATACATGTATAAAAAATTTTGCTTACTATAGTGATCCTCTTATGTAACATATTCTGTGTTGAAGGACATGACGAGAGGACCTCGTAATATAAGAACATAAAAATGTGGACTATGAGTTACAGTCAAAAGAAGAAGAAAAGAAAAGAAAAAAGGATCTTTAGAGGTTTTTTTTCTATCAGATGGTGGATGTAGATTATTTGGCTCACAATACTTGCGACTTCTGGCTCAGGAGGAACTGTAGGTATTGATTATTTTCAAGATTTTACGCCATCGCAAGGCCGTCTTCAGTCCATCGAATCTGACTATGCGAAGGGTAGAATTAAGAAACTATTATACAAGATGAATTTTTTGAAGAAGTCACTCCATACCAATGCCATATCAGTCCTTAGAATCTGACATTGAGTAGGCAGGAACTCAGGAGGAACTGTAGGTATTGATTATTTTCAAGATTTTACGCCATCGCAAGGCCATCTTCAGTCCATCGAATCTGGCGATGCCAAAGGTAGAATTAAGAAACTATTATGCGAGATGAATTTTTTAAAGTCACTCCATATCAATGCCATATCAGTCCTTAGAATCTGACATTGAGTAGAGTTGAACTTGGGATGAACTACGGATAATTATTATTTTCAAGATTTTGCTCCTTCGCAAAGCCATCTTCAGTCCATCTAATCTGACTATGTGAAGGGTAGAATTATGATGAGTGATGATTATTTGGAATTAATAACTTCATATCATTCCCATATTAGTCCTTAGCATCTGACATTGAGTAGGGTGGAACTCTAGATGAACTGTAGGTAATGATTATTTTCAAGATTTGACTCAAAATAGAAAATCCAGAAAATTTGAATTTCCATACGAGTGTGTGCAAAGACTGTAATATGCAGCGCATATTCGCTGAAAAACTCTGAATCATGCAGAGTCAGAAATCTGAGTCTCAGTAGTTTTAAGGTTTTCTTTGAAATGGATAAAAGAAATCTATGATTTTAACCATTAACTTTGTTGTAGCCGTTTTACAAAATCTTCAAGTAGTATGTGACGGCAATGGATTCTGGATTGCTTGAGCTTTTCTTCAAAATTATGAAATTATTAACTTAAATTCATTTGCTATGAATCAATCCAAAAGACTTTTGGAAAATGCTGGAATAGTTATTTACAGTTTTACTTATTTTTATGGCGTATACGTTTGGTTTCAATTTAATCAGGCTTTAACTTTGAATTTCTCCATTTAGTTGCTCCGTTCGTTTTGCTTCTTATCAGTACTGCTTAAATATAGTTTTACTCCCATTGAATTATTTATTTCAACATAATGAATGCATCTATTTGCTTCTATGTATAACTTGTTGAACTTAGAGAAAGTACCATGTATAGGGCAAAATTTGAGAGAGCAATAAGTTTTGAAATTTTTTGTCTTCAAATAAATTAATTCTTGATTTACAATTACAAGCTAGACATTCCGATGTATTGATATGAACTTTGATGAACAATCTCTTTACCTCTTCAACTTTATTTTCAAAAGCCAAGGTAAATAATATTTTTTTGCTTTTATATCTGTCACCAACATAAAATAAATTCTTTAAAATAAAAATTAAAAGATTTGTTCAAAATATAGTCGGTTTGATTTAATTGTAATATGTAGGTGTGATATAACTCTATAGCTTTGGTTTTTATCGTACTGTTTACGCATGTGAACGTGCTGTTAATCTATTTGACGCAGGGTAGGCACCTCGTGAACAACCTGCGCAAGTTGGAACAGCGTCGCCGAAACCACTTACTCAGCCGTCTTCTGCGGGTAGGCTCTTCGATTTGGTGGAGGAAAACAGTTGGGGCATGAATGCTCTCACTGGTTGGATCTGCAAAAGTGATTTTTTTAAAAAGCAGAAAAAAAAAGAACCTTAATTATATTTTGAAAGTATCCTGTTGAATTCATCATTATTTACTCCAAATGACTGAAAAATGAATGGATTGATGTTATAAGGGGACTTCTGACATCTAGCAGAGAACTGCTATATTGATGTTAAATGGACTCTTTTGCGTAGAAGCCTTCTTATAACATCACATGGAAATTTTGATACTGTACCAAAACGTGACTGTGAATGGTAGAAGCCCCGTTTATACAGCAAAGATGCATTCATCTTCATCAAATTAAAAACGAAAATAAAAATGTAATTTCCGACCCGTGAATTCAGAAGTCCCCTTTTAACACCAATCGATTCAAATGCGAGTTCAGTTTAAATTAATTGAATGAATTGAAATCGTACTATTTAAACATTGCTATGCTTATATTCTTTTAAAAAAGAAATTTGAACCTCTGGCACGAAACATCGTAGCATGATAATGTTTCAGGCTTGATTGGTCTATTTTGTCTTCGTTTGGCTTAATTGCATCATCCGTTGTATTCTGTGCGTAACGATTTTTCAATACGCAATTTTCATAAATTCATTGAATACTTCCATTTATACTACTACGTTCAAAAAATTCCTGAACTTATTTTCTTATGGAAAAATGAGTACCAAACATGTTTATTTGTTTCGTTCTTCGAAGTAATTACCCTGCACAACTATGCAATTGTGCCATCGCTCATAAAAAGATGTAAATGTGGATTACAAGACCAGGCCATGGCTTAGGGTGCAACAATCAGAGGGCGCAAATATAAAAGGAATTACAATAAAACATTTACAAATTTCAGTATTATTTTGGAAAAAACATGGAAAACACATGTTTTTAAGCACATCCATGCACTTTAAATAAACTAGCGGCACATTTACGTCGCTTATCTCTATAGTTGCAGTGAAGGCACAAAGGGAGAGGGTATATAATTATGTGCTGTAGCCTAGGACTAGAAATGCATAAATCTGGCCCTGTACAAAACTCTTTTTGCCACTTAAGAAAATTATTCATCCTTGAAAAAAGTCACGCGGCGTAAGACTAGGGGAATAAGCTGGCTTTTGGTACTTTTCTTACATGTAATTTTTTTTTTGGAGGGGGTCAGAGAAAAAGTCAATTACCTGCAAAATAAACTATATAGATTTTCAAGAGCTATCTGGGGGGTTAAAACCCAAGTATTAAAAGAAATCTACAAAGTGGCAATAGAAAAATATATTTTATATGGAGTTGAAATTTGGTTCAACAAAACGGTTAAAATTAGTCAAAAGCTTATTCAAATTCAAAGGGTAGCACTAGCCCAAATAGCAAAAACTTACAAAACTGTATCCTCGGAGGCCCTCCAGGTTCTGACTAGATTAGTTCCCCTGGATCTTGTAGCAGACAAAGAAGTTACAACATTTAATTTGTTCAATAGAGGAATACCTATAAATATTAAAGATAAGGAATATTCCTTTCAAGACTTTGATTCGGTAAATAAATTGGATCTCCTCCCATGGGAAAAAGGTGGTATTTCTTGGAGTATGGACTCAGACCCGAACGGTAGATTTAAGAAAATATTTACAGATGGGTCAAAATTGAATGGAAGAGTTGGTTCCGGCATTGTTTACCTGGGCGAGGCTAGAGATATTATTTGGAAGTTGGAAATTAGGTTGAACGATGAAGCAAGTGTCTTTATTGCTGAGGCAGTGGCAATTCAAATGGCAGTGGAGAAGGTCGGTCCGACTAAAGAAAAAATAGTCATTTTTCCGAGCTCCAAATCTGTATTGACGGCTCTGGAGTCTAACAAAAATCATTCAGAAGTAATTATGAAGCTTAGAAAAATTTTATTGGCTAACCCACAAATTAAACTGAATTGGGTTCGTGGACATATTGGTATATATGGAAATGAATTAGCTGATTTATCAGCCAAAAATGCTACAACTAAAGAGGAGGTTGATATCAAGGTAAAAATCCGAAAGTCCTGGATTAAAAATCAGCTCAAGTTGACTATGTTACAAGAATGGCAAGCACGCTGGATGTCTTCTCCCAATTCAAGATTCCTCTACGGTATTTTTCCAGAGGTAAATACAAAGAGATGCCACGGAGACTTTTTGATAAATCAGATACTAACAACTCATGGGTGCTTCCCTGTGCACCAACACAGAATTTTTGGCAAATCTCCATATTGTGAGTGTGGAAGAGATCAAGGTACTGTCCCCCATTATGTTTACGGGTGCCAGATTTATAGGGAAGTTAGACAAAAGTATTTTCCTAAAAACTTTTTTCAACTTGGTATTCTGGAATTGATTCTGAATACACGAGCAAAAATTGGACTAAAAATTATCATCCAGGACGTCCTGACCAAGTCCATGGCTGGTGTGGCGTCCTCCTCCTGATTATGCTTTTCACTTGTTCTCTCTTAATTGTTTGCTGTGAACTGTTTGTTATTTTTTGTAATGCAAGCTTTTATAGCCTTACCAAATTTGAATTTTGGAGACTGTAGGGGTTAATAGCCAAATGTGTAGGAAATATGGTAATTCTAGATGCTTATTCTGTAAGAAGATATTTCTCAAAATATGCACTGTCAATATGGGCAAATTTTCTAAATGTGGAGATTTGGAACTCAGAGAATTCTATTTCTGGAACTTCACAATTGGATTAATTGTTTTTAACAAAAAACATATAACGTTCAACATATTGTGTTCTATGCTGTCTTTTAATTGTTTGGAAATTGTATCCTGTATTGTGTTAATGTAAATTTCAAGGATTTAAGGGAGTTAAATTTTGAAACTATATTTACATAATAGCCAAATTATAGTTTTTTGTATCTAGAATAGTGCTTGGATACATGTAAATAATATTGTAAAAATTTTGCTATGGTGATCCGCATCTTATGTAACATATTCTGTGTTGAAGGACATGACGAGAGGACCACTCGTAATATAGAACATAAAAATGTGGACTATGAGTTACAGTCAAAAAAAAAAGAAGAAAGAAAGAAAAATAGGTCTTTAGGTTTTTCCTGTCAGATGGTGGATGTAGTTTGTTGGCTCTGTATACTTGCGACTTCCAGAGTGGCACTTTTTAAATTTTTAGTGAACGCGTTCTCATATTCTTGCTTCATGACAGAGAGTCTTTGATGGTAATAATTAAGTCTTTATAGAGCGGGGTTTTTTTTTGCTGGTCAGATTTTTTTTTTTTGTTTTCTTCCGCATGCTTCGGCAGGTCGGAATTTCTTCCTGGTATGTAATTTGACACCAGAAGGGACCTGTGAGCCGACACATTATACTGTTGGAGCAGCGCGAAACTAGGGGAATAAGCTGGCTTTTGGCAGGGTCAGGCAAATACAAGGGCTGGTTCATAGAGGTTTCAGCGAAGAACCAGTGGGGAAATTTTGTGACGTCGCCATGCTGACACTCCGCGCTCGAAAATACGAAATTTCCTTAACTATAAGGGTTTTGATGTTAATGTTATTTTTTTTTTTGCTTAATAGTTAAAATTGGGTGCCAGTATTTGGAGTGTGATCAATCAGATACATGACTATTTCAATAAATTATTTGAGACTTTTTTTGACACAAAATATATACAAGAAAAGAAAAAAAAAAATGAAAATCAGCTTCAGTCGGCATATACTATCCACTCATTGAAAAAGCTGACTGGGTCCAACTATTAAATATTTGCTTTTGAATAAAATGAATTATTTTTCTTTACCTGTATCATTTTTTATTTATTTGAGAGAAAATATTTATATCAAAATAATGCATTGTAAATACTTGCGAAGCAGACATACGTTTTTACGTAATTTTTACGTATTCATTTTATAACTATGCTTAAAATATATAATAAATATAATGCAGTTATATATATTTAGTATTTTTTTCATAACCAGCAAAATATGAAGAAGCATATCAGGTCTACAAGAAAATTTTGAACAGCATAAATGTGCTAGCATTGGGAAAATCGTATCCCTATCTGATTTTGCAGTATAAATAAGACCGCCTGGAAATAGATCGAATAATTAAATGTCTTGAAATATCTTCTGCTGTCCACTTGATTTTGCTTTTATTTTATGCTACGGCATTTATCTCTGTTGATGTTAAGATATTTCTTTAAAATTTTCTTCTATTTTCGATACTTTTTTCACTTTTATTTTCGGTTAAAATTCGACTAATTTGCGCTTTCGTTTTCATTTCTTTTATTTTTTTTCTCTTATTTTTATCCTTCTCCTTTTTTGTCTTTTCAAGGTCATCATCAAGAAATCTAATTCTTTCCAGAAGTAATGCATTGTCTTTTTGAGTTTCAAAGCAAGATGAGCAAATGTTTTCAGTTTTTGATGTAGTAAATGGCTCCATAATATCGTGACACATACTTTTTTAAGCCTCAGACATTTTAATCTGATTTTGGTTTCCTGCAAAATACTTCTTTTCCTTTTCCTCTCGCTTCTACTTGAAACATCTTCCCCATTATCTTGCAATGGCAAGTTGACACCTGGAACTGCATCATGTTTTAAAATTTTCTTTCGATTTAAACCAAGTAGGCGATTTCTTATGCCATCCATGTAATCGCTTGGCCTAAAGTGATCATTGCATATCCTAGCGTATTTTACATTTATATGATCATACCTTCTGCATTTCGAGATCCAAATTTTATTCAGATTCGGACATACTGAAAACATATGATATATTACACCTTTTTCCTTCGTTTTCCTGTAATAATTTGAGCACGTAGCGACAGTACAAGTAGACATACTTACAAGAGATGAAAGATTTTCTTAATATTTCACAAAATAACAAGTAGCACAAAACAACACAGGAAAAAATAGCTTAGAATTAAAGAAACGGCAGTGGATGCTATTGGACTCCACAATCTTCCTGTCAGCGAAGTGAGTCAAAACTGATTTCCTCCTCTTTTTTCGGCAATTGTAAACTTCAAAGGTATGAACCAGCCCTTCTATTTCCCTAGTCCTGGGCTTTTGGTACTTTTTTTACATGTAATTTGACACCAGGAAGGACAGTGAACCGACACATTATAGTGTTGGAACATCCACGACGTGGCCTTTCCAGCGACAGGAATTTTTGAATTTGCTACGGGCATGGACATTGAGCTGGATGAAACCTGTTCTGACTAGCATGTTCACTTGATACTCTTCACTTGCTCTATGGATAATAGCATAATTCATTTTCATTTTTAAAATATCTAACAAGTTCCGGAACTTTTTGAATGCCGCAGTATTACAGGAAAGAGCAGAAGTGATTAAAAATGGAAAGAACTTTAAAACATTTTCATCATAGAATACTTCTGATGTTATACAACTACATTATTAAGCCATTCTAGATTAAATTGGTAGCAAATTTCTGCTATAATCCTACGACATATACTATAAAGATATGAAATTTTGGACTACTGCATTAATAAACTGTTGTTTACTAAGGTAATTCTTAGAGAACTTACTTGGACACTGCCACAGTGCATCTACACCGGAACTAACAAAGTCTCCTTTTTCAAGAAATTTGTGCTGCATCCCAACATCAGCTGTAATCCTCGCGGTAGGATCCGATTTAAGAAAAGAATGAACAAAATTTAGAGCCATTTGTATATCATCAGATGTGAGCTCGACCGCGGGCAGAACTGTTTTCATTTTCTCAGTAAAAACCTCCTCCTAAAAATGACAGAATCGGTATTCAGATTTCAGATTGAAACAAGATCTAGCAAAAATGTTACCCATATGATTTTATAGTAATTTTACGGAATTATAGTCCCTGGCCAAATTATTTGACACGCCCAGATTTTTTACGATATATAAGTACTATTATTTAAAGGTACTGTATACAGGGTGTTTGAAAAAACGTAGCCAAACTTTAAGGGTAGGTTAGGCATACAAAAACAGGTCATTTTCGCAATAGACCATGGGGTCGGAAATGTAAAGGGAATTCGCTACAGGGTGCTGTTTTCCAGTGAATTGAGTAAATGAAAAAGATAGACTAGAATAAATCTATAACACAAACTGAATAGAATGCAAATTCACAACACCACAACGGCCCGTTTGCATGAATAACAACATGACAAGTCGTATGCGGCATGACAGATATGATAAAGGCAAGTAGGACGCAATACCAACAACAAAACCTTTGGAATATATAAGAAGTGTTGGAAGAGAATAAGTAAGTGTTCAAAGGACTTGCCGTCTGAGACGATACACGCTTTGCATATTGTTATTCATGCAGCTGGGTTGTTGTGCTATCGTAAATTTCTATTCCACTCATTCTCTGTTGTACATTTCAACTGGATTATTCTTTTCTATTACTTAATTCACCGACAAAGAGCCCCCCCCGCAGCGAATCCCCTTTGATTCCCGACTCCGTGTTCTATTGCGAAAATGGTTTGTTTCTGTATGCCTGACCTACACTTAAAGTTTGGACACGTTTTTGGAAACACCCTGCGTAATATAACACAAATACTTTTATTTAAATTGGCCTAATTACGTTGACGCCCCAATGCTTTGCGGTGGGAAAAATAGTATATTTTGGCAATGCCCAACGGTCACAGGATTTCAATCATGTATGGATCCGCTCAAGAGTCCGAGACGTGTGCCCCTTGTATTAATCATTATCCGAAGATCAAAGAGACTATAAAACCACTTATCAGCAGAATATCAAGAAGAATCAAGGTTCTAATCGCTGATAAGGGCATCACGATTTAATATAAAAAAAATACTATTATTTCTTCTATTGGGGTATTTACTTATGGAAATAACAAATTTGCTTAAGCATTAACATTTTTATTATTTATAACAATGATTTAGCAGCAATGTATTCAGGTAACATTTCACAAAAAATAATAAAAATGGCTCTCCATCTTATAGATATTTAAAATTTTTGGTGCGTTTAATGATTTGGCCATGGACTGTACATTAACCAAAGCTATGAATTGTTCTATTTGTAATGAAGTACCCTTTCAGAATACTTTTGCAATGTGTACCTAATATCATTATTTACAATCATTAATTAAACAAATTCAAATATATGATGTTCTCAAACACCGGTCTTATATCATTGATCAATAAAAATCACTCACTGAAGTTTCTAATTTTATCTTTAAAAAACGTCGATAAGAAATGGCATTTTTCGCCCCTAAACCCAAAAACTTAACCCTTAACTGCTTAAGGACTGAGTCATTTTGTAACGGTATTCGGTATTTCTTGGGTATTTAGGACGAGTTAACTCGGGATAAGTCCTTAAGCGGTTAATGGTCCAGTGTTGCCTTTAAGAAACATACCCAATTTTGTCTTCTAAAATCTTGAGAATATACTGAATCTCCAATGTCTGTTGTTGTCAATAGGATACGTACTGAAATTTCTATTAAATCAATTTACAACAAATAGATGACAGCCTGAGTGTTGATAGAAAAATAAAAATAAATTTATGCTTTTCACTTGAGCTTGCATTTGTTTAGCTTTGTTTGTACACTTGAAAATACCATATTTTATTCTACAATGTTGAAGGAAATTCCTTATCCGCATTATTATTTATTAAAATTCATCTGTGTTTGGCATTATAGAATTTTATCAAGGAATTTTTTTCAGAAATAAAGCCCAGTGTTGTCAGTTGGTAACAAACTGTTTTTTCAGCCATAAACTATTCTTAAAACAAAATAGGATTTTTTAAAAATGTTTTTCCCAATTCACTAAATGAAAGTCAAAAAGCATTTTTAAATCAGTTTTTTAAAAAATCGGACTTTTAAGGGTTAAAGTCTTTAAAATTATTAATATTTAAAATTATATCATTTAATTATTATAGTTTAATATTAAAATTATTATGATAAATTTAATATAATATATAATATAATATATAATAATTTATATAATAAGTTTATATAATACATTTAATATTAAAATTATTATAGTTTTTAAAATTATTAATATTTAAAATCATCCGATTTCTTAGCTTTTTTCGTTTTGATACCTCGTATACCAGAAAGTAGAAAATAGTTAGTGGCAAACACCGACAGCAGTGGGTATGCAAGATGGAGAAATCAAATCGTGAGGCAACTTCAAGCGACTGTTAATTGGATTTTTGATAAATGAAAAGCACTTAGGAATATCGAACTCAAAATATTTCCCTGATTTGAAAAAAAGTTCCAAAATTAGCTAAATGTACTCCCTGAGTTTGTCGCCAATATGGCAACCTATTTGGCGATCTAAACATAATCGCTTCAATGCATTGTTTGGTCGCCAAATGGGTTGGCATATTGGCGATAAACTCTAGGAGCAATTAAGATGGAGTTCAAACTAAGAAAAGTAAGAAAATGGCTGAATAAACTAAAGAAGAATTAAATTTTAAAAATTGTTAAAAGAATTGTTTTACTATAGAAGAAGGTGAAATTATAAATTGTGACCCATTTTCCGATCTTCCCTTTAAAGTATTTTAAATCTATTCCCGTTTCTGAGCGATGCACTTTAATTAAATATCAATGAATTTTAATTAAAGATCAATGATTTTTAATTAATTTACATTAATTAAAGATCTTTAATTATTGTTCATATTTATAACTCTGTCTTACCTGTAGAGCACCCCTCATTGACGCTTGGCGAGCTGCTATACCCATTTGACGGCACCTGAAGGATCTTATCATGTGAAAGTTGGTGAATAGCTCCATGGACATGACCCCAAACGTCCAGAGGTCAAAATAGCGTCCATCAATAGATTCCGCGCCTTTGAGGACCCGGGAGGTTTCAGGGGGTCGATACATGATAGGCAGTCCTATCTCATCTCTGTATTAAAAAAATTGTTGATGGCTTTTAATGAGCAATTCATATTGAATAATTCATAAACTTACATAGACTAAATAATTTGTATTACATAGAAAATTACTTCAGATAATCCATCAGTATCCGAGTAAAAGTACGACACTATCATCTACGTACATGCATCTCATAATTAAGGTCACAGTAAAGTACTCTGATTATTAATTCAATCCAATCTCCAAATAAATTAGTTCACACTATTAGATGTTTTTCATATACAATAAATCTTATCTTCATTAAACATTTTATATGAGCAGAAAAACAAAGAAATTTAATTTGAAAACACTGTAGCAAAAGAATAAAAGAATCCAGCCAAGCAGACTTGATCAAGGGTCACCTTCTGGCATGGGTTCAAAAAACGGGAACTTTTTCTGTAAGAAGTTTGACTTTCGTGGAAGGAAACTTCTTGTTACCCGAAGGATCCCAAGAGAAGAGAAAGACATAGTAAGGATTCACATCACAAAACTTTTTACACATCAAAACAAAAAAGCCAATAAAATTTAGTTTAAAAAAGATTTTAAGAATAAAAATCGTTAACCATCGAGCATTAAAATACCTTCATAATAACAAAACATTAATCAAAGAAAAAAATTTAATTTCTTTGTTTTTCGTTTGCAGCAGCATCTTGTGCGCTACTGAAACAATGTAATATTTTTGGCTTTTTGCTTTCAGATTTTTTTATTTGATTTTTCACTCTTTATATTTTTTATCTTCATTAGTATTCTCTTAATTAAATCAGAGGCTATCGTACCGGAATGAAATCATAAATATCTAAGCTGCATTTTAACGCATAATTTTTTTGTAAGTTTCCTTTATATGTAATGAACATTTCTTACCTTCCGATGTGCGACGTGGTACTGCTCAGAAAGGTGAAATCACCAAGCATTGCCCGGTTTGCTCGGCGCGAGATGAGCACGTTGTCAGATTTGATGTCCAAATGACACAGCTGCCTGTTGTGCAAGAAATCTAGCCCGCAAAGTACTTGATGCAGCCACCTCTTAAGTTGTTGAAGCGATTCCGAACTTTCTTTGAAGTCCTTCTTTCGGACTGCACTCATCAAATCATATGGACACATTTGCATCTCATAACACACAACGTTCAGTGGGCGGAAGACGGTGCTTCGTCGCAGTGGCACGATATTCTGGTGTCGCAGTCTGATCCAGATTTTTTTCTCGCCCTCGCTTGTGTTGTTTAAATAAAGTAACTTTATGGCAACTTCTTCTTCCTTTTCAGGGTTCCTGAATCGTACAACTGATCCAAAAGACCCAGCACCAAGCACCTGAGGGTCGGTGTATCCAAAGTGGCGTTTCAATAATGCCGTGGCAGTTACAAGATCTTTATTTGGATCACGGATTGGACCGGGATCCTGGTACAAATCATCAGCAGACATTTTAAGAAATTAAAAAGATATTTCAAAATTGTCGGAAGAAAAGCTGTAAACTAACTGTACGAATGCTGAACGAGAAATAACTCTGTTGTGAGAGCAACAATGTATGTATCTTAACAAAAAAAGCATTGCAATATTGTTTTCCGTTGTTGAAATTTCTTTGTTAAAGAAAGTTTGAAATAAATAGGAAGCTTCTAACAATCGTAGTAACAGAACAGTTTCAACGATTACCATATATAGCATTGTTTAAATTATAGTTATGAAATCTTGTACAAATTTTTTTTTGTGTTTAAAATTATGTCAAAATATATAGGGGAGAGACGCCTAATTTGGACCGTAAAATTGACAAATTATGTTGTAATGGTGTAGAGGGGGTGTATGAAATCATTTTTAAGAAAAAGGGCTACGTGGTTACAGTTAGAGAACAAGTGTTTAGCTTTAGGCATCAGTAGTCGATTATTTTAACAAAAGACAAAATGCCTTAACACAAAAGGAAAATATGTAAGTAAATTAAGGTTAGGCGATTCTTTGTTTGTACAAAGGCCACCTTGATTGGACCACAAACAGTTACCTAAAATAGACCATTAAAATCAATGGAGTTATTATCGTAAACTGCAGGAATATCTCAAAATGCAGTTTATTACCACTAGCAGTCCTCATAAATTGGAACAGAAACAGGCCAAAGAAAAAACAGTAAAAAGATACTAACGATATCAAATGTTGAATCATACAGTATAGAAACTTAGGATACTTATCATTATTTGCAATACGCATCTCATTTGAGAGGAAAAAAAGGAAGAAGTGAATACAGTGCATAAAATATCATACTCGGGTTCAAGCGTTCTCCACTGGTGTGAATTTGAGAATCAAAAAATATTTTTGCTTTAATTGTGCTTAAAGAAATTGGCGGTCCAATCTACGCAACAGGTTTCCTTGATTTTTTAAAGCTGTCTTTTTAACAATTTAAAGTGTATTTCATAAAATGTTAATTACACTGTTCTGGAGATAAATAATCTACAAAAAAATTCGACTACTTGTTTTTCATTTTGCTACTTCATCACTGTCTATCAGAAAATGTCCAGGTGTTTCAATTTCAGCGATTCCCTCCTAAATATGAATATTTTTTAAAAACATTGTTGCCTGTAAACGAAATAAAAAGAATATGGTAGTTGCAAATTAAACTTAAAAATAAAAAAAGACTTCCAATATTTGGTGTACAACATTTATTTGAAACTGAAGAGTAATTATCAGATATTAATAGAAGTAAAAAAAAATAAAACACAAAATTTTATTAATGTACTTAAAAGTAAAAAACCAATCTTTATGAAAAATATGGACGTGAAAGCAAACTCGCAAACGAGTGAAGTGCTGAAAAAATACCTAATAATGAAGCAAATTGGAATTTTAATCATGTATGTAATATATTTGAATTTTCACTGCATGTTTAGGAATTTTCTTTCAATGATGATTTTCATTGTGGCTTAATTTTTTATTGGCAACAATCGAGTATTTCGAATTCCTACGTCAGCTAGCTATGATGGATTTTACGTCACAGCAAGTGTATATAAGCTCTACTTTGTTTTAATGTGATCCTATGGTGTGTGTGGTGTTCTGTTGATGTTATGTTGTTTACTGTTGATCATGTAATCAGTCATCTTGTGTAGCTATGGTTAGATTTCATTTCTTCTACAGGACAAGCCGTCCTGTTTACCTTCTTTACTTATTTAATTATGACTTTCAATAAACCAAGATTGGAAAGTTCTTACGTCTCTTACTTGAAGGGCACCCAACATTTTTTATGGTAATTTATTCAGCTCTTCATGATTCTACGATTTTGTTTCGACGTCTATATTTTCGTGTTTTGAAAGCTTTTTTTTATTTTTGTCATATTCTACTTTTTAGACATTAACGTATCTCAGAATTCATTGTCAAAAATATTAGGGAATCTTAACATGAATTTTCCCCAAATCCTTAGTAGATGGCACCACTAACAAAATAAAAATTTCATTAAACAAATGTAAAAATATTAACTGAAAATGTAAAAATATCTTTTGCCATCGGCACGATGCAATTGTATAAATATTGTTACAAAATGGTCCGGTGTGTACGGTGAAAACAGTCCAAAATGCAAGTAACGGAGAATGACACTTTATTGTCGAATATTCCTGAAAACAAGAAGCGCAGGGAATTAGAAAAACAGCACTTACACAGATTAGTAACACAAACATGCAGCAATTCACTAATAAGAACAGCAACAGCACTTTCAATACCGCTAGGCGTCTAACAGCTTACTAGCTCTCACAGCGGATAAAACTCCAAAGAGAGATTCTAAAGACGTTCGCACTCCAAAGGCGATTCCAGTCGATGAACACGTTCAAAATCGATCAACACACACTATTACTCTGTGATCCAAGCACTGTCATTTTATAGTCTCTCCTACAGGCCGTGACGTCACATGGAATCATCTGTATAAATCCGGATCTCGGCCCCTAATAGAGATATGAAGAAAATTCTAGTATTTTTGAGATCCTACATTTTGTCGCCAAAGTCACCACATTTGTCGCCAAGGTCTGGAATCAATGGCTCTATTCCTCCTACATACCCATACATACCACTGACAGGAATGGCTCTAGAGTTTGCCCGACGGGGGGCCCGATTTGTCCGACAGGGGGGCACGGTCTCCCCAACTCCAGTTCAGTCCGATAGCAAACGACGACGAATCTAATTGGACAAGCGAATGCGAGGTTCCCTCCCACTAGCGGAGTAGGAAATGTTTATATGCAACTCGCGCAATGAGATACAGGAACAAATTTCAGAATGTTATTTCCTAAAATAGTAACTTCTTCTACAAGATACTGCCTTGATTAATTTTTGAGAAGGAATAATTCTTTTCCGTAATTAATCACCTTGTATTTGTTTTAATTCTTTCTATTAGACTTATTACAATTCCCATATAAGCATCGTCTTTAAAAAATTATGATTGTAGCACTAAACAATTGGCAGCCCTAAAACCTTCTAAAATAAGAGTTTCTATTTTTCGAAAACCTGCTATAAAATTATTTTCAAAAATGTTAAGGCTGGGCAAAAATTCTGGGATTATTCATGAGAGAATTGAAAATAATTCACTGAACAGAAAAATGTTCATTTTACGGAGAGAATGCTTCAGAGGGATCACCACCTATTTGAAGCTCTTGATTTTGTTATTTACGGAAAAATATTTTTATTCATTTTTTTTTAACAATATTGAAAATTCATGTTATTCTTAACCTTTTTCAAAGTTTACAATTTGTTTATATTCCCTGTAAACGTAAGTGCATAAAATCGTAATTAGTGTTTCATTTGCTTGCGTTTTGTGAGAAAGTCAAGAGAATAGAACCATATTATTGAAAATAAAAAAATAAAATAAATTTATTATAAAATAGTCTTACTTTTGAGTAAAAATAATGTAAAGGTAATATTGGAAAATGTTCGACATGAGATTTGCCATTGTTATAGATTTAAGTTGTAATAAAATGACAGAAAAAAATATCTTTAATATATATATATATATTTGAGATAAAAGTATGAAAAGAAAGAACAAACTACGAAAAAATATAATTTATATGAAAGCATAATAATTGGTTCCGACGTCTACCAGACCGTCTTGGTGAGGAACCAGAAGTATAAGTCTCTCGTGGTCTTCCACGTTTTCTAAGGGGGTGCACTGGTGCCGCACTTTCGTCCTGTTTGTACACTTTCAGTGCTGATGCGTGGTATGTTCACACGGGTTCATTTGGATTGTCTGGGTTGGCGATTACATAAGAAGTGGGTGATTTTTGGGTGAGGATGATGTAAGGTCCATCTCTTTTTGTCATAAACTTCGTAGTACGCCCCTTTGCGGCTTTACTCAAATGATGAGTAGTGACAAACACCCGGTCTCCAGGAAAATAATTAGGAGCCCTCCGTCGCAAATAAAATAAAGTTAATATCCCCTCCCTGGGTATGCCCTAGATCAAAATATATATTGTTAGGCAAAAAATGTTGACTTTTCATGTATAGAGAATTAAGGCTTGTTAGCCTGACCTACAACAGTAGAAAATGCGATTGAGTAAAAACTGGTGCCTTAGGGACAATTTCTGATGGCGGATTCAGAAGCAGCATAAAAAAACATATGAAACAGTACTCAGTATCCAAATTACAAACAATTTGTCGACCAGTATAGGTGAAAGTTTTCAGACCATAAATAAAAAATACAAAACACACACAAGTTAATGGCCAGAGCCATGCAATTTAGCATTCGGCTGCTGTAGCTTAATGTTTGAACTTAAACTATGTTTCCTCTCCTTGGAGGAATTTTTCCAGAAATGTATCAATGTTTAAAGACAGTTAATAATTCCGTAAATCTGATAGATTTTTAAAATTTTCCTTACTAATGATTCTGCATATACATAAAAAATTACTAGAGGGCATCACCTACTTCTAGATTTAAGGCTAAATATTTGTTTAAATTATTTCAATAGTTCACTAATCATTCCAGAGGCAATTCGTGGACCCAAATTCTCCAATCTTTGATCCATTGTTGGACGGTTCTATATGTAGGATTAATTCATGAGTTGGCTAACATTTCAATGGTGAAATTTTCTTGCATATGCAGAATGTTTTCGTGATATTTGCACGATTCTGCAATACCCATTCCTGTTGTGATTAGAGAACGGAGAATTTTAAATAAATGGAAAATAATTAGAATTTATATCTAATATAATATAACTAATAAACACAATGTATTGTCAAATCAAAAATTACCTCAATTTAGTACTTGGGTGATTTTCTGCGAATAGGCCATTTTCACATTAGAAATGGAAGAAAAAAACCATTTCAGAAGTTTCTAATTTTTTGTAGCAAAATACGAGAAAAGGTACTTGATTGAAAAACATAGTGGTCCTGCTTAATAACATGAAATACAATTATTATTTTATTTATTACTAGAATGACAGAATGACAATTTTTATGAAAAACTTATTTTAAATAATAATTTTAACAAAATTTTTGTTCAGAAAATTTACATCTGCTTTCTCTGCTATCTCAAGTCATTAACATATTGGGTGTGACTCTTTTAAAAAACTCTTTCGTAAGCTCTCTCACAAGTTCTTATACTAGCATTTCTAAACTTGTTTTTTCTAGCTTCCTTGCAGATTGTTCTATTTACGTGAATGTACATAAACTTTCTTCCCACCCATGATAACTATTATAAAAGAATACAGCAACGTAAATTTTAATAAATTTTTAAAGATATATTAATTTTGCATTGTATGTTGCTTACTAAAAATTTAAATAATTTAATAATTTAATTGTGATATTAAGCAAATTTCCATACATTAAATTATATTACAACAAAACAACTACATTGGTTTGTTGTTTCCATACATTAGTTTTACATTAAATTTAAACTTGATACTAATATTCGTCCTTTATTCAAAACTTTTTTGTCTTCTAATATTTGGCCCAAACATAATATTCGGCTATCC
>BGPR01000893.1:263758-281203 GCA_013235015.1 Araneus ventricosus
TCGTAATTTTCCTTCATTTTTCAGTTAAAGTTTTTTTTTAGAAAATGAAAACAAATGTTCGGATTCCCGGGGTTTGGATTCTCGAGCTTCAATTATATTAATAAATACTCTTACTTTTTTCTAAATACTGATAATAAGGTGAAAAGCAGAAGAAAATTTTACTCAATTCCACTACATGGAAAAAATTGGATGACATTTTTATTTTACAAATACATATTATATTAATTTCAATTACGATATTACATTATTTTGAAAACATTTATTTGTAGAATCAAATACTATTTCGAGATTTTCTGCATTGCTTTGTTATCTATAAAATTATATGAAGGAAAACTATATAGCTCTAAGAAACTGAATTAGAGTGTTTGCTGTCATTAATATTCTGAAGCATTTTTAAATAAAGAAAACGATAACATTACATTCATTATGATATTTTGAAAATAATTATTTTTCATTCAGACGACTGTCTTTGTCCTTTAAAGCTCAAAATGGTTTTTCATAATTGATAAATTAACCACAAATGTGTATTCCATCCCAAGTTAAACTTCAGATAGCAATCATGGCCACTTCAGCGTTCCGTTTTACGTTCCATACAATTTTTAAAAATCTATTTAGTTTCATAATTTATAAATTACCTATCCTATAACGAAAGAAGATTTAGATTTAATAAAAAAATTCTCGTAATTTTTTACCATTTTGTTTAAAAATAATTTTAAATATTACTTTTGATTTTTTTTTATGCACGATACTGAAACCTACTCTCTTGAAAAGGGCCAGCAATTAAATGTGTTATTATTTTAATCAGAAAAAAATCAGCAATGAAATTTGTTAAATATTTCAGACGTAATTTTCTATAAACAAACGTCATTCCTATTGTCTATAATAATACAGTCAAATTATATAATAGTCCCAAAACAGAGATAAAAAAAAGAAAAAGTTATCATATAGTTTTGAAAATTGGTACAGATGTTAAGTCGTGGGGGTTTCTTGATGACAGACTAAAAGTTCCCTGTCCCAGGAGGGAAGAAAGATAGTGTTACTTGATCGCTCAAAGGAGTCAGTTTCAGTAGCACTCCCGAGGTCATAAAGGCAGTCGGAAATGTACAATGCAGCTACGAGCTTAAATGTTTTTCCAAGGCATTCCCATATGCCCCCTGTGGAGCCACAGAGGGGGCACGTGTGTTGCTATTGTTATATTTTATTGCTGAACGACAGAAATCGGCTAGAGTGTACCGGGCAGTCCATCAATAGATTGTATTACGTCCACCCTCTCAAAACCGGGGATTTTTTTTATCTCTGGAGTCCGTGCCCTAGAGTAGGTAGCAAATAATACAAAATAGTAATATCCTTTGAAAGAGGATAGAATTGCAGACATTTTAAGGAAGTCTGAATTCCATCCTCGGTTACTAAGTAATCAGCTGAGTTTTCTGTAGCAATCAATTTCAGGTAGCAAGCAATATTATTCTGCAGTCTCTCGAAAGTTTTTGACGAAAAACTCTGCAAAAGCAATTCATTTCCAATTAAAGGAAAAATTAAAAATATATTTTACATTTTAAGCTATAGAAAGTAATTTTTATTTCGTTTTGAAGAGCATTTATACCAAATTTCATCAAGATTGAGCAAACCACTGTAGATTTCTGTAAAGAATAAACTCACATTGCTTTATACATCTAAATGAATTATTTTTTTATCAATTTTATGACAGTAATTGAAGGCGTGGAAAGTAAATGGAAGTCCAGTTCATAAACTTTTCTTTATTAAAAACATGAATGAGATGAATAAGATGCACCACACAGGCGCTCACGCAGACAACTACACATACACTAGAACTGAACAAAGTTTCGCAGAGGAAGAGAGTTAAATGCAAGCGAGCGAAACGACAGCGCCAATCAGCAATGCTGAATCTGCATAAACTTCTATCGTCCGCCAACGCTTGCATCCAACAGTAATAATAAATAAATTTTAAGTTAGTATTTAATCCATTACATAAATACATTTTTCATCAAACTGATTTCCGAAATCGGAGTATTAATACTTAAATTTTATTAATGATATTAAGTGTAATATTATTAAGTATTATTAGTAAAAATTCAGTAGTTTTTACACAAGATTTTCTAACCTAGAATTTCATTTAAATACTTTTTTTAAAACCTACTGCAATAAATACTTCAGTTATATGCAGTTATCTAGAGATAATGGTGCACATTTCTTTCATTTCATAAATCATGTATTTTATGTTAGAAGCATGATGTAGTAATGCATTTGATTTTTCTGATTAAATATTTTAGTTTTTATAAAACTTAATTAGTTTAATTTTGATTGATTGAATTCTTTGATTATTTAAAATTAAATTATATTATTTGTCTGGATATCTATTTTCAAACCATTATATCTATTTTATATGAATAAAGTGAATTGAAAAATAAATCCCAGGTAAGTATTTACCATTAAAAATAAATACCCAAGTAAGTATTTACCATTAAAAATTAATACCCAGGTATTTTACACCACTGATTATAGACTTTGTTAGGAATTATTTTCAATGAAAAAAGCTTTTAATTGTGGCTCTACTTTTGTTTCTTTTTCATCGGTCAAAATCCACTGACCTGCACAAAATTTAATTTTTTCAAGAGTTAAATCTTAGCAACACTGAAAATCATCTACACAGTCTTCCCCTGCGTGGATTTTACATTCCATCCTAGCAATAACCATTTTATTTTCTAGATTGAACTTTTTAGAATCGCTGAAGTCGAAGCCTCTGAAAAATAAAATGCAAAAAAAAAAAAAACCACCGCGCAACTGAAGATTGCATCCTTGCTCCTCATGGGCTGAATTGTGGTTTTCTCATCGATAGTGATTCTGTATAAGGCATTTTGATTGGTCAGAACAATGGAAATTTTATAACTTTAATTTCTTTGTATTTATTAATTTGCGTCGATCCAATGTAGACCATTGAATTATAATTTTTTGGATTTCATATTCTTTTCTTTGGTTAATTTCAAAAGTTTTCCCGCAACCTAATAATATTACTTGAACGATAGCGAGGCATGTCCTGCGGCCTATTATCGGATTTACGTCAACTTGCCCAACTAGAAAGAGCCCTTGCGGAAATAGGAATGAATAGATTTTACAGTCTATAGACTAGAGAAAGAAGGAAACGCACTCTTGTTACAGATAACAATCTCACCGATCGTCTTCAGAGAAACCACAGGAATCTCATCTCCGAAATTGGGACGGCAAGAAAAGCTTCCCGTACCCCACCGGCAAGCAGCCACCCCATGCACAGATTACCCTCCCTCAGTCCCGCGATAAGAAAACTGCTGGGTAACTTTGGGGGGTGGCAATATGTGTACCTTTTGACTCTTTTTTTAAAATTTTAATTTTAAAAAAATTAAGCGAATTTTTGAGTTTTTCCTTAATAACTGCCGAAAGTTCTACCGCAGAAAAATCATTTTTACACCATCTGAGAGTGCAAAAATTTACCTTCTCAATGATATCAATTAAGTTGCCGGACAATCTTTTCTCTAATTTTAATAGCCTTTTTAAAATATATTTTGGCATAATTTACAACAACGTTTCATTGTTGCAGCGCATTTGAAACCGTTTTCATTGTTTAAGCAAGTATTTAATTGCGTGTTTGTCTTTTAGTGTTGAAATGCGAAATAATATCTTAATACATTTTCTTTCATATTCAATTTCATGTAAGTCTTTATGGAATCTGTAAATCAAGCTCTCTAAGACATTATATATATTAGGAAACATATTCAAAAAGCTGAATGGTTATGGTTGCTACTTTTCATTCTTTTAAGCACGTTTAAATTCAGTTAAAATAAACTGGCCACATAAATGCGCTGCACCATTTTAAAGTTGAAATCGATTTTTTTTTTTTTGCAAGATAAATAAGAAAGTGAAGATGGCGCCAGCAATGTGCAATTAGATGTTGCATGACATGGTCAGTTATTAGACTCCATTGAGGTCATTTATGTAGGTAATGAACAGAACAGGTATAAGGTCATTCATTTCCAGAATAGGAAGTTTAAAATTACATTGTAAAAGCAGCCATGAATGTAAAATTATAAAAGATTCAGTTAAAACCATATTTCGGGAGAACAAGCTGGTCGCCGAAGGCGACTAGTTATATATAAAAATATTTTTAAAAAATTATTAAATTTAAATGAATAAACTGTACAACAATTTAATTCATATGATCGTAAAGGTAATTTTGCATTTTTTGGTGGTGTAAAAATTAATTTTATTTTGCAAATAATTCGCAAGTTATTATGGAAAAATGCCGAAAGTTTGCTTAAATTTTATATAATTGAAATTCAAATAAAACCTTCAATTACATAGCCCCCAAGCTGCACATTAACAACCAACAAAGTATGCTTGAGCCAAATTTCGTAAATATAAGTCCATCAGTCTACCCTGTAGAGCGCTAACACGAACATTATTATTAGTAGAAATATAAAGCAGATTTTCTGTCTGGGAGCATGTGTTCTTCAAACAATTTTATTTATTCATTAATATTTCGTCCAACATTGATGAAATTTGACTCGTTAGGAACAAGAGAAAAATCTCAATTAGTTTATTAAAGTCCAAATGTTGGGTTTTTCCCGTATTATCTTTCAAAAACATAATCGCTTAGAAATTACTTTTACACAATCTCAAAATAAAAAAAAATTAATATATGTCTTTCAATTGTATCAAATTATCTGTTCCCATTTTTCCATTCTTTAACAAAGTTTTAAAAATTGTTTTTTATGATTTGCTACAATGTTTCAATTTTTGTCATGAAAATCAAACTTAAGGGATTAACTTTATTGTTGTCGTAATACTAAGATAATGTAAAAACTATGGTTATCCAGCTTAAGTACAATAAATAAATCAACTCCAAAGTAAATTTCCACTTACTCGCAGGTTGATCTTATACACTTCTTAAAATATGTTTCTCAACTCACGCTCATTGAATGAAGTGTTTTTTAAAAATTGCAGTTTAATGTTTTGTTTAGTGAAATATTTTCTCACATCAGCGGAAAATGTATATATAATGTGTATTAGAAGACAACTTCATATTTTAGAAAAAAATTAGACTTTGCTTCACCAAGAACGATAATAAATGACTTTTCATGTCTTTTGTAAAATTAGTATTTGTCACTTGTTCCCATTCTGCAATTAATGATTCAAATGTATTTTGCATGTTATTACTTTTACACGTTATTATTGCTTCAATATACACATTAACACATCTTCTAAGTAAGCTCATCTGAAAAACATCCAGTAACGCATCTTTTAGGGAAGGTCGTCTTTAAAATATCCATCGATGTATCGCCTACGGAAGCTTGTCTTTAAAGCCTCCCGCTAAGCACATCTATCAGAAATACCACTAAGCACGTTGTCAGGGTCTCCAGCCCCGCGCATCGTAGCAACGAGCATGAAAGCTCCCCTTTCTCCCGGGAGGGTTTAAGGAGGTGATGGAGGCAATTCGTACGTCCCCAGGAAGTTTCGTGCTGTGTGGGTATAAAATGGGCAATGTACAGAAATTCTTAAAAATGTGGGTTTTTTTTCATTTTAAGTTGTGTGTGGCATAAAATTTCCTAAAAAATTAAAAAAACGATCCAAAATTTCTAAAAATCCGTACACATGGTTAAAAATGTCCACGTTACTAATAAAATACAAAATATAAATATATAAGTAAAAACTCATTTGTTATATTTCATTAAAGTTCCATGTTCCTAATTGGGAAGAATGGCCAGTCGTGACTATTCTGTGAAAGAAGGAATTTCTCTATTGTGACATTCCACTGAAATCAAAATGGAAAGGACAATTCTCTTATAATTCAGGAAAGGAAATCCCCTTCTGTTGTTAATGCTTTAGTTTTGACGGGGAAAAAAATTCATTTTTGTCTGTAATCCTGGGGGGGGGGGGTAATTATTTTAGTTGTGTCGGATAAGTATTTATGTATAGCAGGAATGATAATTCTGTAGTGATTGTTTATTCTAATTAATATTTTCATATCCCAATCCAGCTAATTAAAAGATGTTCTCATGCACAGAAGAAAAAGGTACACATAGAACAATGAAATTGGTTTCAAAAATATAATTCTGGGCTGGGTGGGGTTTATCAGTTGTATAAAATGCGAGAAACTACCGCTACAGCTTCGCAAAAAAAGAAATGGCGGTTTATTTTATTTGCAAATGTACTAAATATATTTGTTGTTTCTGGATGGCTATTTCAAACAGCAACTCACTGGAAACATCACCAACTTACTCATTTGGAGTTTTGTCTAGAAGTTACAATTATCATGTTAATCGCCACGTGAATCAAATACGATTCATACCTACTATCTAATCAGGTGACCCCCACCTCTACTGTAGTTAAGATACAGCTTAGAAGGGGCCATCTAATTACATAGATGATTCGAATTTCAGTTTGAGTCGTGGCGGCAAACGTGTTATTCTTTTCGAACTGGAGCAAAAAAGGATGGACCTCAAACACGACCAAAATTTACTGATTGTATATCGCAGCTGAAAAGTGATAGTCATTGCCTCATTGTAACAACTCGGGTAAATATGCATAATTTGGAGAAAATACAAGATTACTCTACAATAAGGGCAAAATAAGGGTACTTCCCACATTGTCATAGGATTCCGTTATAAAGTTTCATTTTTTTCTCTGTTTCACTGCCATTCAAATTCATAAATTTTCAATTAAATTTATATCTGTGCTTAAAAAAAATATTTTTTTAGAATATTTTTTTAAAAATTATGATAAATTAAAAAAATAATTTATTATAATAAAAAAATATTTAAAAAAATAATATAAAAACATTTTTTAGAATACTTTGATTATTAAACAAATTCAATCATCAATGTTTTCCATTTCAATATCTAGTGTAATGAGCGTAATCAGAAGTGGCCAATGTTTCCAATTTGGAATATTAAAAAAAACATATATAAAATTTTTTATTCATATTTTAATGATTGACATTATTAAACTAAAGCATTAAAAGGTGAAATATGCAAAAAGTAACTAAAAATTAACCTGGATTCGGTCTGTAAACGGTTAAAGGGCCATTTTTGTTCTAGTAGTGGTATAATAAAATAACTCTTTGGTGGAGATTAATTTTAGAAAAGAAATTCATTTAGCTTATTGGAAGTCATTAATTTTTGTTAATTAATTTATTTAATTAATAATTAAGTATCAAGTCAAGACACTTCGCTATGGTTTGAAATAAGAAACAGGAACTTCCAGAACATTATTTCATCGAAAAAGTTCGCAAGAACTCACGCCAACCTTAAAAGTTGCATTTAAGAATTGATTAATTTGGTGGTAAGTACACTTACCACGGCCTTAGAAAACTTTAAAAGAGGCTTCCGAAAAATTACTTGACTCAGTATTTTGCAAAGAAACACCAGGAATTAATACCCTACAAATTTATTGCTTTGCCGGAAAAAAACGCTATCGATAAAAACTTCCATATTTGTTTAATATACATAATTTAAAATATAGGAAATTATTGTTTCGCTTTTAGTTAAGATTAAAATTTTTCCCAACCCATGAAAAATTATATAATTACTATATCAAACATGATGAGTGTACGCTCATTCATGTTATAAACAGAAACTAATTTTCAAAGGTTTCAAATTTAGTCATTAAATACAAAACTTTTGAATTTAGTTAGTTACTTCGGAGTTTCGGTAAGCGATTAATGTGTAACATTTTTTTGGTGCAGCAGATACAATAATGATTGCTGATTAAGTTTCCAAAAATCTTTAGCCAGCCAAGTAAGTTTCCAAAAATGTTTAGCCAGCCAAGTAAATTTCCAAAAATGTTTAACCAGCCAAGTTCCCGTTGATGCAAAATGAAAGTGAATCCGAAATCAAAAATCAGTGAATGAAAAAAAATCAAGAACGCGAAGGCGATCCATGGCTTCCCATGGGCCCCATCCTGTGTCCGTCTTACTTTTTCATTCATTTTCTGTCTTCTTTTCTCGTTTTCATCTTTT
Source organism: Araneus ventricosus (assembly GCA_013235015.1). NCBI lineage: Eukaryota > Metazoa > Arthropoda > Arachnida > Araneae > Araneidae > Araneus > Araneus ventricosus. The sequence continues at coordinate 271,764 of BGPR01000893.1, forward strand.
TTCCGTTGATAATCGAACTCTCAAAATGAAGAAATAAGCAAATAAGAATAAAAACGGAAATACGAGTTTTTAAAATAATTTTAGTGAGTTCTGCAACTCTGCAGACCTAAAGAACGAGTCGCCATTGCTTTTAGGTAAATCTTATAATACGCACAACGCTAAGAGCAAATAATTCAGTATTCTTGTTCAATATTAGGCTATTTTCCTCTTATACCTTAAGTTCTCATTTTCTCAAGTTGTCCTTCCATTCCTTATCAAGTCGATAGTTGCAACTATCTGTCAATGAAACTAAGAAACAGTATGCGCCATTGGCAATTTTTTTTTTCAATCCATGATGATTGCATGATGTACTACTTGATAAATATTTGCATTTCGCTTTTTCTATGTTGAATAAATTTGCAATGTCTGGAATAAACATATCCATATAAAATTGTGAGCAGCCTCTTGAAATTGAATAATTAACATATCTCTGTACGTTTTGCAGATAGAATCCTGAAACTTATTTTATACATAGATGAGTGTAAGAGAAACATTTCACTCATTGACACTTTTACTCTAAGGGGAACGTATAAAAATTTATTTCTTTTAACTTTTTATATTCATCTTTCACAGAAGACAGTCTTTTCATACAAATTCCTACCTTATTTAATGAAACTTTGTAATTGAAAGTATATGTCTAGGTGCAATATTTAGGAAATAAATCCTTGTTCCACTTTTTGGGGATACCCTGTATAGTCATGTATATAGGACATAGTATTGTTGAGTTTATATTGATTTCTTTAATATTTATAGCTACAATTTTCGAGTTTTTTTTTTATTATTATTCTTTCGTTGGATTGGACAGTTTTTATACAGATGAAACTAATCGACAACAGTATTTTTTCAAGATAAATTTAATTTTAAATGATTTGGGACTATCAGTTAGAAGCAATAACTACTAACAAAAGATTCTTTTAAAAATTGCAAAGTAATGGAGGCAACCTATTTTAACGTTTCTAAAAATAGAAGGTGATTCAAATATAACCGCGACTGATTAAAAAAACATGATTTCCAAACACATATTTGCATATGTCAGCCTTCAACGTACTCCTCTCCGGAGTCAACACATTTTTTTACACACATTCTGAGTGCACCTGAAGTAGAGTGAAATGAAGTAGTGTTCCCAATAAAACCCAGGTTGCTCAGAGCAGCTTTTGATAACACTGTACAACATGAAAAATGCCCTTTAGATGAAAATATGTGTTTCTTGTATATTTTTGGCTGAAAATAACAAATCTAATTATTTTTTACCACACACCATTTTTCCAAAAATCCACATTTTAGCTCCAAAAAGCCACATCCGTGAAAAGTGACCTCCAAGAAAAAAATTCATTCCTGGTACCAAAAACATATCACATGAACCACTTGTGAATCCGCAATGTGTCTTTCTTCCACCATTGCGCATTAAACTCGGTTTGATAGAAATATTTGTAAAAGCTCTGGACAGATAAGGAGTGGCTTTCTTGCATCTCAGGAACAAATTCAAACATTTAAGTGATGCAAAGGTAAAAGAAGGGATGTTTATTGGTCCACAAATTAAAGCAGTTTTTCGTGATGAAGAGTTTGAAAAAAAAAATTGTCAGAAGCAGAAAAAGCAACCTGGCTGGCATTCAAATCAGTGTGCACACATTTCCTTGGAAATAAGAAAGCTGAAGATCTTGTTGGTGACATGGTGAAATGCTTTCGTGTTATAGGTTGTAATATGTCATTAAAACTACACGTTTTGGACTCACATCTGAACTTCTTTCCTTAAAACCTTGGCGCAATTAGTGATGAGCATGTGGAAAAGTTTCACTAGGACAGCTTTATGTTTGAAAAGCGTTTCAGTGGACAATGGAATCGAAGTATGCTAACTGAATATTGCTGGTCTGTTATCAAGGACACACAATAAGATGCCTACAAGAGGAACGGCAAAAAAAATCATTTTAGTGTTTGTGTTTTCTATAATCAAGCCTCTGTTATATTTTCTGTAACCAATTTGTATAAATATAAGAAGTATGTCTCCTACAAAAACGGTACGTGATGGACCATTTTGGTTTTGATATATGGATCAAGCACCTTTTGTTAATATAGAATCACATAGTTTCATATAAAGGACAGAAAAAAGTTCAAATTTGTTGTACAGTGTAATTTGCCTAAGCGGAGGTAACACGTCCGGAAAATACTCAAAGACTTTACTCGACTTAGTCCTGAAATTATGACTGCAAATACGATTTTAATTTTTATATTTATTGATTGAGGTAGAAACTGCGAGCATAAGAAATTATTTACACTCGCAACTCACTCACACGAGCGCCCATTTTAAGATTATCCGAAAACATAAAACAAACGTCGGCACTCAAAATCGCACTCTAAGATTAATAAATTGAAATTGTCTTTTAAAATGCCTATTCCTGAGAATTATCAGCCTAAACACTGGTTCCAAACTCCCGAACCATGCTGCAGGCCAGGATACACAGGATATTTACCAGAATATGGCCCCAAAAGATTGTATCAGTTTGGAGAAACATACGGGCATATGACCCACAATCTGATGAAATCTCACCCAGTGGCTGGCCTCAGAATGGGAAATATTGTGGATTTCAATAAAGAACTGCAGGAGAAGTTAGAAGAGGAGGCCATAGTCTGGAAGCACGAAGTTACGTCGGAAAATAATCGATTCAGAGCCAAAATGGTTCCTGGGTACACAGGTTTTGTTCCACGGAGAGGATTCTTGTTTGGGAAAGTTTACGATGAAGAATGCAAACAAGCAGTGGCACTGATTGAGAAGCAGAAGCTCATCAAAGAAAACGCATCGCAATGAATTTTAACTGTGTGTCCTTTGTTTATGAACTATGGCCAAATTGATCAAAATGTGAGAAAAGTGTAACCTTTTTTCAGTGCAGAAGATCGTAAAATTATTTTTAGTATAAAATTATAAAGGCACGATTACAATAAATAAATGTGAGTAACCAGTGAATCGTTTCAAAGATTCTAGTCATTTCGAACGTCTGACCTCTTCCAAGATATCTTACCTTAGTAACACAAAGAAATTATACAGTATCTCTACGATATTATACAGTATTCATAATATTGTGCAAAATAAAAAAAATAGTAATATTGGGTTGAGGAATAGGTTAAAATCTAGTTTAATGTTCCCTCTTGCGTTTTTCGCCAAATTGGCAACCTAATCATAACTTCTTCAATGCATTATTTGAATGGACTGCAATTTTGATGAAAAATGCAAGGGACACATTAAACGAGATTTCAACTGAGAAATAATTCATTAGCGGTATTTTTTCACTTAAAATTGCATACAGAAATAAAACGCATTGGTAAAATGTGGTATTTTTCCGCTTACGGATCTCCAATAGTCGCCAAGCTGAAATGCTGGCGTTATTCCAATTTGGCTCCAACATAGAGAGCTATCGATAAAATTTTTCGATCTTCTAGGATTTGGCGGTTTTTGTCTGGGGTTCGTTTAATGAAAAAGCACCAAAAATGTTTATGTTATTTGTAAAAGAATTTATGCTCGACTTGGTAGTGTGTTTTGATTTTTCAATTTTATTGATTTTTGTGTATTATCAGATTATTAAAATGGAATGTCATGTGGACAAAACTGAGCATTTTCGACACCATTTAACTTTTTGCATTTAATCGAGGTGTTAAGTTCCGCCGAAGCTGCGCCTGAGGAAGATCAATGCCCCAAAATACTGCATTGAATTTACTTATATTTGCTTCTGCTATCTACATATTCGTATTATGATTAAATCATTTTCACATTTTATGCTAAGTTAAGATCTGAACTCCTGGATTTTGGTATGACTATGCGAAAAATATTTCATATATATTTTTTTCAATACAGATAGGATTACAAGTACAATAAGATACTTTAAATTATTTTTACGATGGTTGCCCAGATAGCCTGCACATTTGCAGCAAGTATAATTTTTTCTGGATATTGTCATGACAAACTTGACGAGACAAGTTTGGAGCGAAAATCCTGCAAAGTAACATAGCATAATCGACAACTCCACTTGCTAAGCAGGTTTGCCGTGAAGCTGTCATGGCACATTTACGACTCATGGCACAATGACAAAGGGTAAACTCTTTTCTTCTTCTCTGCCTGTGGTCCCAGCTTGTATAATGGTCTGCATAAGCGTCTACGGATTCTACCCAGATAGCATGCACACTTGTAGCAATTGTGATTTTTCTTGATATTAGCTTGTCATGACAAACTTGACGCGATAACTTTGCAACGAATTTCTTTCAAAATAACAAAGCATAATCGATCACCCTCCTTGCAGTGCAAGTTTGCTGTAAAGTTGACACGGCACACTTACACCACGACTTGAATACAGTATATATCTGCTTATGAACTTTGTCTCTGTTTAAAAAAAATATTCGATTTTTAATAGCATCTCCTAGACCGTCCATCTTTTTATTAATTCAATAAATCATTGATAATTTAAAAAAAAATACTAACTAGGTCTAGGTCTAGGTCTAAAAATTCTTTATCTTTCTACTAAATATAGAACTCTCACTTTTAAGAAAGCTATATATCGCCTTTTTCTTAATGTTGAAATTTTAACGTTCATAAACAAAATTAAACCAAAAAACAGTCAATGTTTGTTGAAAAATAATAACTTACTTTGTACCCATATTTTTAAAAGTTATTACTTTTGAACCCTAATTTCATAATTTATTCCACTAGTAAAACGTTGCTATTAGCGAAAATCGCTCTCTCTTTGACTTCAAATCATATTCTCAACCCAAAATTTAAAAAAAATTAATGAAATCAAGAAGTCAATTTAAAATACAACGTGTAGATGCACGATGTATTAGCTCAATCTATCTGCGGCAATCGAGGTCTCGCTGTCTGAGTGTCAAAGGCGACAGGTTAGGAAGCGAGTTGCCGTGGGTTCGAATCCAAGGTTCGTCTGTGTGCTCTGTTTTTGCTATAGTTTTCAATGAGTTTAACGCGCAAGTTTGCTGCAAGTTCGACGCGTTTTGGCTTCGTCGTTTGAGTTAACTTGCGGCAGTCTTGTTGTGAACTTGCGGTTTTGCAGTGTCAAATTTGCTGCAAGGCTGCCGCAAACTTGTTGTAAACTAAAATTGCTATATGGGTATGATCGCGAGTTCGAATCGCGCTCTCTTCTACATGTTCTTGGATCGTAAAAGTAATTTCCATTCAAAATAACTCATTTCATTCCTCGAAGGGAGAGGGAAAAAAAGTGGAAGGCATTCCCACCGTCCTACTCCGTGATAATAAAAGAGGGTAGAAAAGGGGGGTCCTCTATAGAAAGGGTTTTGAAGAAGGGGGTATAAAATTCGTTTCGTTGACATGTTGAACACAACGAAATTCAACAACTTTGAGCATTACAATAGCTGGGGAACAAGGAGAGTATAGATTCCACAAGACCGCTGGTACAAGAATATTCATGCGTTTATTTTCAGCTGAACATTCACGGTGACATCGCCTCAAGCCATTTGGGAGTGCTCCCCATATACCAATTTTAGTTTGCAACAGTCTTACTTTGCAAGCTTGCAGCAAGACCGTAAGTTAACGCAAATGACGAAGTCACCATGCGTCGAATTTGCACTTCAAACTCACTGCAAACTATAGCAAAAGCAGAGCACGCAGAGGAACCTTGAATTCGAATCCCCGACAACTCGCTTCCTAACCTGTCGCCTTAGCCATTCAGCCAGCGAGACCTCAATTGCCGAAGATAGATTGCGCTAATACATTTGTATCTACACGTTGTATTTTAAACTGTCTTCTTGATTTCATCAATTTTTTTTTTTAATTTTGAGTTGAGCATATGATTTGAAGTCAAAGAGAGAGCGATTTTCGCTAATAGCTACGTTTTGCTTTGTCTTGCACATTTTGGTGATCCTCCGAAAAGAAACATCGATGTACGAGAAAGTGTATATTTATATATATATATATATATATAAAGAAAATATAGTAAGAGAACATCTCACGGGCCCTCAGCACTATCCTGACAATGGACTCGTCTCCGGGACCAGGGGCTAGGTGTCCCGTAATCAAGAAGAAGAAGCTACGTTTTGCTAGTGGAATAAATTATGAAATTAGGATTCAACAGTAATAACTTTTAAAAATATGGACACAAAGTAAGTTATTATTTTTCATCAAACATTGACTGGCATTTTTCAACAAACATTGACATTTTGGTTTAATTAATTTATGAAAGATAACATTTCAACAATAAGAAAAAGACGATATATAGTTTTCTTTAACTCTTTAATCCCGAAGGGACTTTTTCTTCCCAGCTCCTTTAAGACCGATGACTTCTGAGAGGATATCACATGAAATGGACTATCCCATTCTGGGTGGCCTTTACCCCACAACTCCACTCCCCGCTGTTCAAGGTAATAAAGCTGTCAGCGTTCTACTTTGATTGATTTCCTCGCGGTTTTCCGCGAGGGTCGAAAGGCATATCGAGAGTTTGTCTTTACGTTTCAATATTCAGAGAATCTTCTCCACAATTTTTTTTCAGTATAATGCATTCTGCTCACTGATTTTTTTTGGGCTTATTTCCTTATTGTAAAATATTATTTGGGGTTTTCTATTATATTACTGAGAAGTGGCAGAGTTGTTTTTCTAAAGAAATTATTTTATAATTCGAAACATTCTGCATTATATTTTCAAAAATTCCGATTTTTAATAAATAAAAAAACTCACATCGAAATACATTTCGAATACATTCCTGCTTCTTTTAGCTTAAGAATTTTACTTCAGTTGAGTGTTGTACTAATTGATTTTTATTATGATTTTCTGATTATAAAATATAGTTTCCTACCGTATTACTAACACAGCGTTAACTTCTTTTTAAGAAGTGTCTGTGTTATATTTCAAAAAATTCTGATTCTCAATAAATATGAAGAAAATCCGTTAAATAAATTAAATGCGGGAAAATACCACACATCGAAAATAACATATTTCTTTGGCTCTTAACATAAGAATTTTACTTCATTTTATTTTATTATGAAGCTGTTTGCAAATTGATTTTCGTGCTGATTTTCTGCTTATAAATTAACTTATGAGGTCTGTGTAGTATTTTTCACAGAACTAGGAATGTTTTAAAAATAATCCGTGTATTATATTCCCAAACATGCATGCATGAATGTTTTCTTCTAAATATATTAAATAAATTTTGAGATATCCAATTCAAAATGACCCTTATTTTTTTATTTGATTTTTTAAGCTTTAAAACTATTAATAAAGCAATATTTTGTCAAATGTAGATAAAATGCCATAATATATTAAGTTTATTTTTTTTATTCTGCGAAATAATTTAGGAAAAGATGAGATAATACGTTTTTAAAGTTTCATTTACTACTGAAATAAGAAAATATGTTAAATAAATGAAGTTCGGGATATCAAAAATCAAAAAACATTTCCAAAATAATTTATGCATTCTTAAAAATTTTTTGTCAATTTTAATTTCACTTAATTTTACCAAAAGTTATATTTTAGAAATTATATGAGAAAATCATATTTCAGCTCATTCAGTAACAAAATGTTAATTTATGCATAGGTCAATACAATTTATATATAATATCAATGTTATCTCTCAATATAAGACGTCCCAATAATAGCCGATTTAGGTGAGATTTAAATACTACAAGTCATCCATGAAAAACAGAAACAATTTCTTCTTGTTCTATAGATACTTCAAAAAATTATTGATTGGGAACATAAGATAAGATGAAATAGATATCATACATTTTATAATCAAAATATTATGTTTCACCACAATGCTGTATACGTGCATTTAGTAGTAAAAAGGGTAGTAAAATAATAAGTAATTTGACCTTTCCTTGTGGACATATAAATTACGAGCCACTGGCAGTTCCGAAGAATGCCTGCAAAGTCGATATTCGAGTACAGCAATTCGATACAAGGTGCACTGGTTTATAATATAAAGGATAAAATAACCTATGCACATTTTTTAACACAATTTCAAACTTTCATATACGCAAATTCTTGATTAATAGTTATGTAATATTGAAATAAAATAATAATAATAAAGAAAAGAAGTGGAAAAGAATTCAGGAAGCCACAAATTAACACAGTAAAATACAACAAATAAAAAAACATATTCGCAGCTAGCATACAGGGAGGAGTATTGACAATAAATAGTTAAAGCATAAAAAGAACAAACAATAGTAAAATAAAAATCTAATAATGCTCATTATGATAAGAACCGAAACAGTTCACACATAAACAAACTTGACAAATTTCACAAGTCCATGAACTCTCAATTGCTCTATTTGAAATTGTTTTTCTTTTTAATGAAATGCAACGTATGCATATTTTTTTCTCCCGTCTATTTTTATTCTTTTATGAGACTTATTTTTGACAATAGTTTGCGGACCTGTTTCAACAATTCTCTTTTCTTTCAATATCGCTTCTATCAAAGACATTCTGAAATCTAAGGGTGTTTTAGAATATAATAGATTATGTATGCGTTATTGGCAGTAGTATCCAATAAATACCAAAACATATATATCCACCACTTTCGTGATTTTCTTGAGATATCATAATATTTTCTGTACTGATCTGCTAAGTCAACTCCGCCCATATACTTATTATAATCTGCAATAACTTTCGGGCAGGTTACATAGGACACATTTCCTCCAATTCTGCGTTTGACGGTTGTAATTTCGTTCTTCGCACCATTAGATAGAAGAAAAATTTCCTTTTTGTCCTTCCAAACAGTACATGTTAAATTCGGCTCTTCAATGCACTGGAAGCATTTTGATGAGCCATTATCTGCAAGTTTTACATTTTTTATATTTGTCGGTAAAAATTTTCGGTTTGTATTTACAGTTCCACTAGCGTAGATTCCGCTCTTAAGTAAATCTTTCATCAACACAACGCTTGTGTAGAACCTATCAATGTATATATGATGTCCCTTTGAAAGATTTTTAGTTAAAAAAGTCACAACACTATATCCAAGTCCATTATCACTCCTTGGAAGTTTGTCTCTTTTACCACAGTAGGGCTCGAAGTTGTACACATATCCGAAGAAAGACGTACATAAAGCCCACACTTTTATTCCTCTTTTTACCGGATTATTAGGCATATATTGCACTATGCCTAATCTGCTTTTGTACTTAACCATCGCTTCATCTACAGATAAATGGGGATAGGGTTCAAAATGCATCTGGAAATTAGACCGCAAACATGACATGAAAGGATCCAACTTTCGCATCATATAAAATGACGGATCATTTGGTGAAACTCCATTTTCCCGATCTGAAATATGGAAAAATCTGTAGATGTCCACAAACCTGTCCCTTGCCATTGTACGTTTTACTTTATCATTTCCAAGCATAGGATTAGACGACCAGTAATCTTTTATTCTAGGTAGTTTGGCAATTCCCATAATGAG
>BGPR01000893.1:291203-315525 GCA_013235015.1 Araneus ventricosus
GGTGGGATTCGCAGTGACAGGTAGTGCAGTTTGGAGCGTCCATGAATGGATGGACTGAAAATTTGAATGGTCTGGAGCGAAGCACTCCAAAGGGCTTGGAGCAGTGTCACCATGAATGTCCAGCTTTACGGCAACGAAATATCTATTACTGAGTTCTGCTCGATACGAAGTAAAGAAAGACGTAACGAGAGGAAAAAGAGAGTTCAAGTCAAGTCAAGTTGAAGAGTGCTTTTACTGGCTTATGCTACACGAAAGAACGGGCTTTGCCAGTGATCCTTTAATTTAGGGGTCTATTCTGGTACCCCCGGTTGGGTTGGGAGACGTCACTGTTCCCGTTGTTAACGTGCGGAAAAAGTAACGTCTCCCAACTCAACCGGGGGTACCAGAATATACCCGTTAAATTGCGATCTTAAAAGAGATTGGTACTTTGAAGAAAATGAAGGATAGCCGAGCAGGCTTCCCGTTAAAGGTGGAAATAGTGCAGATCCAATTGTAATGGAGGGCTCCAATACCCAACGACGCTCTGAGATTGTTCCTGAGCTGTTCAAAAATGATGCAGATTAGTAAAAGGTGGTCGTTCGAATCTACTATGCCGCACTGGCGGCATAAGGGAGATGATTCCAGACCAACTTTGAAAAGTATAGCCTTTGTAGGTAAATACCGGGTTCGAAGCCATGTAAGAAGAATTTCCTTTCTCCGAGGTAATAGTTGAGTCTTCGTTGTTTTGGGAAGGTGCGTAAAAGGTCGAAAATATTTAGTACTTTCCCATTGAATGCGACCTTGATCTGCTTGCACTCGGAAAATAACTTTTCTGAGGTCCTCAGTCGAAATACAAGGATAAATATTCACATCTGAAGTACGAGCAGCTAAAAAGAGAGTTTTTTTTCGCCAAACAAACTTGCTTTGCCACTGCTGTCACTTTTTCTTACTATATTGCTGACTGAAAATTTTCCGTGTTCGTGTTGGTCTGCTTTTCTGTCGCTTGTTAGACTTAAAGTTAATTCATGATTTACCAATGTAATGCAGTTAACTGTTGGAAAATTAATATATCTGTGTCATTGGCAGATTTTCAGATATTTCGATTTTCAGATTTTTTTCATAGTAGTTATAATAAATGGATATTTTCAGATATCCATTTATTATAACTCCTATGCTATCAGGGTGATTTGCGAAGAGAAACATAATAATTATTGAAATCTCGAATGGCAATGCTTTATAAGTTGTTTACCGCCGGCGGTTTCTAAGGTAAGATTTGTGATGCTTTATCAATTGCTTTTAATTTTTCTTTTCTTGGTCGATATTCCTTAAGTATTATTAAACCAATGGCAGAAAACAAAGAGAATTTGCTTATTCTCTTTTATTATCATTATTCTTTTTATGATTTTTCTCAATTCCTACATGATTAGAATGTAAACAAGCCGTTTCGCAACTAACCGAAACTAAAACAGGTTTGAAGTTTTCAGTATACTGAACATCAGCGTCGAAACAATAGCAAATGCCATCAAAGCATTTTTCATCGTAATTCTGGTTTGATTGTTTTTCTCGGGGAGAGACAGTATTAACATTGACAGAAGGTAATGATATTTTTACATGCTGAACAGACTAATATCATATTATTTAAACAGATGTGTGGTAAGCCAATATAACTAATTTGCAGACTTAAGTTACCATTTGTCATGTAAGATATCATAAGTATCTCTGTGTTACACTTTTTAAGAAAAGTAATAGTTCTTGTGTAGTTTAATAAGATAAATTTTTATTTTCAGTTTTATATATGATGTTTAATTGTAATTTCCCAGTGATAATAAAGTATCTTGTTGTCATAATATGCTGCCAAATTCAGGAATATATTTAACAACAACAACAAACAAAGTTTAGGTTACCTCTTCTGTCACTATTTTGAAATACCTAAATATTCAGTATTTTGTATTTGTCGCATGAGAAGAATGTTTTATATTGTTGTTTCTTCTGTCATTACTTTGAAAAGATCTAAATATCGCTTTCAATATTTTGCATTTGTTGCATAAGAAAAATGCGTAATATTTGCTCATCAAATTTTTAACTAATTTTACTATTCTTATATGTCCTCCTCTAAACTAAGAGAATATAATGTTATATGTTGTTTGTAATATAATTTTCTATTGTAATGCCTGTGATTTAGTAGAAAAATATGTAACATTCCATAATGGATCTATGAGTTGTATTTATTTAATTTTAACTCCTTTTATTTGAAAAAATTCATTGTATGTGTAACTTGCCCAAAAATGCTTCATTTAATTTTTATTCATTATGAATTCAATTCCTAGGATTAATTTATGATAACATTTGCCAAGTGACATCATGAATCCTACGTGGGAAGACCCTATACCTGATGAAGATGATGATGAAAATGTGTATGATGTGAGTTTGTGAATAAAATTTCTCTATTAGCTTTCTTTCTTAATTAATATAAAACTACTATGATATGTCTATCTTGAAAATAAGTAGTAATGTCGAGCCAGATTTGAATTTAGGATCAAAGTTATTGTTAGATGGTTATTATACCATATCAAGTTGAGACACATGATTAAATGTTTTGAGTTTTCTCAGTGGTGTAGGTAACCATAATTGAGTCACTCCTGTCCAGTCATAGTGTGCAGGGAAAACATGAGTGACTTGGCTGCTGCGGCAATTAATGGGGCATTGTAGCTCGGCAATTAATTGGGTCCCCCATTACAAGCAGCATGTGCGAGAAACCCTCCGACAGAGGTACTATATCTCACCAGAATGTGAGACCCTGCTTACTTATAGGGTAAGTTCTCATCCCCATATTTAAAGTGGGATTCAGTGGTGTAGGTAAAGGAGATGGGAAGGGGGCAAAATCAGACATACAGGAAACAATTTTATAACTAAGTAGAGCTGCAGCACTAGCTCGGTCACTATCTGCATAAAAAACTCTAATGTAATTTTTTTTTTCTCCTTTTGTTGGTAAATTGCCTGTATGTGAAAGAAAGACTGGTGGTAGATACATGATCTCACAACCTATGTGCAGATATCGAGGGTATCAAACAATGAATTACTTTACTTATAAAATGTTTTCTTCCCCTGGAATTTATTATTTTTAAATTGAGGTTTATGTAACTTGTAAAGGAAGTTTAGCATGCTGCAAGTTTGCCCTGGGAGGCAGAAGTTGCAGCTGCGTCACTGAGTTTTTTTATAAGATATATAACTTTTAAATATCATGTTAAAGTGTTTGGAAAATTGACCTAAAGTCTGTTTTCATGATATCAGAGAAGTGCAGAATTTATATCTGTACTTTTTTGATTTGTATATTGTTCAAGAAAGCCGGCTACCAAATCTAACTCAATATAGAATATAAATTGTAAGATTATTAATTTTACTTATGTCATAACAACTAAGAAGAACATAATTTATGTTGCTATATTTTTTATTAGCAGAAAAATAGCATATTTTTTAAGAAAAGCATCCAAATCATATTTGAATGAATTATAAGTTTATTAATTTTAATTATATATTGATACCTTGGTTTTCATCCGTAATCTGTTCAAAAACAATTGACGAAATCCAAAACCAACGAAAACCGAGACAATAATTTCCATATGAATAAACCCAATTAATTAATTTTAGATGCTCCAAATTCATATGAAATATGCTCAAAAATGCATACCCAAAACACTTTTTGTAGTGAATAGTTATCGTGTTTAATACTAAAAACAATAAGAAATTATTATTGCACGAGTAAGGGCTTCACTTTACAATCACTACTAGCATTGCCACCCAACAAAAGAGTTAATGTCCTGGTCGTGCCTTTTCCTCCTGTGTAATGAACGCCCTCTTTGGCACTTTCTACCAAAATAGGTCAGTTTCGTCACAGTTGAAGACTTGATGGAGGATATTTCTTTGTCATCTTTGGATTTGCACACAAATTTTTCAACCCTAGGCATGTCCGAACTTTCCCATTTGCCATATGTTTTCTCAAAATTAGCAGCAGGGTCACATGGGCATGTCTACGAAATCTAATGCAAATTTTGAAAACCGAGACACATTTTTCTCAGAAAAAAATAAATGATAACTGAAGGCAATGAAAACCAAATTATTGCTGTATTACTTAAAATGTACTAAATTTCCTTTAGTATAATTTTTCAATTTCAATTATTCTCTGACATCTGTTATTTGGTTGGAAATCAAATTGTGGAGAATGGCTAAAGTTGTATAACAATATTTAGTAATAATGTGTTAGGGTAGTTGTTTTCTCCAAATTTATATTAACAGAAAATTTTCATTTTGACTTTGTTCATAAATTATTCATCAGTTTGGTGTTTTATTAATTTGAGTTTTATGAATAACTTTTTAGAAAGGATTTGTTCGAGGTCGAGATGCCGTTATATTTTTAATAGATGCATCGAGAGAAATGTTTCAGCCGCTACCTGCTCATCCAGAAGAAGAAATGATTCATCCAACCTGCCCCTTCCAGTTATCCTTAAAGGTAGTACATGAATCTCCGCAAGTGAAATTCATGTTTTATGTTACATCTGATTAACAAGTCTATGAATTGAATTAACGATAAACCTGGAGTTTATGGTACACACCTCTTTCTCGCCAATTTTTCTTGGCGCAATTTCATTTGCCGTTGCCAAATACTGTTTTGGATGTGCAGTGTGATTTTTATTGCTCTCTTGCACATGTGTCACCTGAAAAGGAAAGATTGAGCACCATTTCAAGCGTGTGCTGGGCAAATTTCTTTAACTTAAGAAAACATCAGCGGTTTCACTTTCAGCATAGCAGGAAACTAGTAGCTTCGCTTTTTCATTGAATGTTAGGAATCTGGGTTTTAAAAAAATTCCAAAAACTAGAATTTCTGCATGCAATGCCTGTGGAATTTCAAGTGTGTACCGGGCAAATTTTTTAACTTCAAAAATATCAGTGGCTTCGCTTTCATTGAATGTTAGGAATCTGGGTTTTAAAAAAATTCCAAAAACTAGAATTTCTGTACGCAATGCCTGTGGAATTTTAAGTGTGTACCGGGTAAATTTTTTAACTTCAAAAATATCAGCGACTTCGCTTTCAGCATACCGGAATACTCAAAGCTTTGCTTATTTATTGAGAAACGAAACACACAGAATAACATACATGATACTGAACCGATATTCAATCTGGAGAATTCCAAACTTAGTTTTATTCAAATTCGAATGAATTAACCAATCGCATCAAAGAGTTGAACAAAACAGTCCAATCGAAACATGGCGCAGTATAGCCTGATATGCAAAACACTGATAAAAAGATAAATTTATGGACATGTGTGATTGTCAATCGTTAAAAACATCTAGATGCATCCAAAGCAAATGTTCTCTCATCGTCATTCTTGGCGGCAAAGAGTTGGCAATCCTAAGAGGAACAAAGTAAGTGTGTACTTACTCCTGGTTAACCGGATTAACACATAACTAAAACATAATAATATTCCCATATTTTCTGTAACAACTTTTCTTTCTTGATTTGATACTAACAGCTTTTTTGTAATTTATTGCAATTAATCGGAATATAGCTTTAAAAGTATTTTATTTATCTATTGTATTGAATAATATTTTACTTCAGTGCTAAAAACATTGTCATGTTGTTATGACTAAAGAAGTGATAATTCTTGTATGCTATACAAGTTCTTTATTACCAAAAATAATTTTGTAAGCATTTTTAACAGAGAATAAGCTTCTGTTGGTTTCTGTTTAAGTATGATAAATAACTGTGTAATAAAACTTATTTCATTTGTCTCTCATTTTTATGTTTATATATATGTGTGTTAGGAGTCACAAACAAAATTTTTCAGTAAAAGTGACCCCATTTTAAATTTATATAGCTGAAATATTGTTTCAAATAATAATTGAAGTTTAAGAAGCTATGCACTAGATTTGCATTTTTTTCTGTTATACTTCTGTTATTTGGAGTTATTCTATGAGTGTAATTTTGTCATTCGACTCTTTCTGATATTCTAAAATGTGATAAGATCTTGAATTTGATTTTTATGCATTACATATGGGCAATGCTTTTTCTTTGCAGTGTGCTCGTACAACTCTAACTAATAAAATAATATCAAGCAATAAAGATCTTACAGGCGTTGTTTTATTTGGTACAGTAAGTACTTTTTTATGTAATATTTTCATATGTTTATTGTGTTGTATTTGTCATACACATAAGTGACTATGATGTTTATTTTGACAAATGTTTTTCATTTTTTTAATAATCCAATGCATTGTTCTATTTTTTTACAGTTTATTGGGTATTGAATTTAAAAAATAATATCTTACACAATTATACAAAAGTGTTTAGGGAATATGTCCTAAATACATTCTTTTTTTAATTTTTGGTATCAGTTCAGTTTTATGGTAATTACTTCTTTTTAATTCCTTTAATTAATTATGTGTGATGAATCTTTTTTTTTTTGCTTCATCATGAATTATTATTCTTTATCTTAACTTCTTATGTCATCTGGTTTACTTTTAATTATCTTTTAAATTGTCAGTTTTTTTTTATCAATATGTTTATGGTGGTAAACTGGGAATAATTTCTTTTTACAGGACAAAACAAAAAACACACGGAATGATACTGACTTCAAGCATATTTATGTTTTTCATGATTTATGTGAACCTGGTGCTGAAAGAGTTCTAGAAACAGAAGAGCTCATGAGTTGTATGTTTTATTTTTCAATATTTTTTTACTCTGGAAAGGATTAATGTTAATAATAAATAATATTTTAAAGTACAGTGTATTTTGTTTCACATCATGAACTTTTTTCTTTTTTCAGTGGATGCTAACTCATTTCCTGAATCTTATGGACATTCCACTGATTTTTCTTTAGCTGATGCCCTTTGGGTTTGCAGTATTATGTTCTCTAATTGGTATGAAAAATTGAATTTATATAATGAAAATTGACTTCTTTATATGTATACTTTATGTATCTCTGCCTTGTATAAGGCTGCAGCAATTCACAAATTTAATATATGATATTAATTTTAAAAAATATTTTAACATAATGTCGAAAATTACTCTGTACAAAGTACTAATAATTTATATTTCCTTTAATACAAAATAAATAGTATTTTTATCCACTATCATTCATCTCTACATCACTTTGTGTTTTTTCTCATTGTCAAGTCACAATTTAAAATTTTTCAAATTGACACAATGTTGGTATTATGTGCTAATGACTATATAATAAGTTGGTTAATTGATCATACAAAGCTACAATTTTAAATTTATAGATAGTTAATTTGTACTGACATATTTATAATTATTATTACTTGTCCTAAACTCATAGAAAAGAATGATATGAAGATGTTTAATGTATCAATTTTTTAAAAATCTTTCTGTAATACTATTAAGATGGATTTTCTTAGTTTATGATAACAAATGTTTGTACTTAGTTTCATGAATTCTGCTTCAAGTTGTAGTAGTATGACAAGATAAGATTTACTTGGCAGAAGAGAATAGTTGTGAAATAAATGCTGTTGCTTTCATTTTTACCAGAGAGCTTTTATCTTTCTCAAGAGTTTCTTTGAATGACTAGTAATTTTCGTTTATTCTCAAACAGTTTTGTAATGTATATAAACTCTCAGTATTTTTTCTCTTTTTCCTTCTCTTTAAATTAATAATTTCAAAAATGTTGTAAGCTTTTTTAAATACTTTACAATTTTGAAGACATTCAAATTATACAAAAATTGATAGCATTTTGAAAATTTTTTCTATCATGTTATATAAATTGTATTGAAATATATTAAGTTCCAAGTAACCAATTATTTTGAAGTCATTACTTTCAATTCTGAGCAATGAGTTTTTAATGAAGATAAAGTGTTCTTTGTGATAAGTAATCGAAACTTTGTACTCAGAATTCTTTCAGCACTTTAGATTACTAGGAGAATGTAGAAATAATTATGAATTTGCCACTTTGGAGCTGAATACAAAGAATGAAAAATGCCAGTTTGACTTCTTGGATGGTTGAGAAAGTTATTCATGATATTTTGTAGGAAATTTTGTCAAAAATGTATATCTGCTTTCAAGCCTCTGGTTTTTTTTACTAAACCAGAGATTCCCAACTGGTGGTACGTGTACCCCTGGAGTACACTGTGAACCAGTTAGGGGTATGTGAAAGTTATATTGATAATGGCTGAAAAACATAAGGGATAAAAATGAAAAAAAGTTATTGAATTTTGATTCCCCAAATTTGCATGAAAAGTGAAGATTACGTTAATCCAAAAGACTACTGGATAATAGTGAATGAAGAGTACCATGGAATAATATATAAAATAAAAAATATAAAGGTTCTTAAGTTAATTCAAATAATTCGGCTCTGAATCTAACCTATGCCCTTAATATTATTAATAAAAACTTATTTTCCCAAAGGGATGGTTAGGGGTGGTAAATATGGGGTACTCAAGATTAACAAGGGATGCAGGACTAAATAAAGGTTGGGAACCACTTTACTAAATAAACACTCTCGCTATTTGTTTATTCTAGATAGTATATGTATCAGACCACTTTTTCAAGTTGCATTTTGTTTTAAATAATACTTGTGCACATTGTTTGTTCTTAAGGTTATTTTTACCAACTATTCTGACATCATGCATTTAGTTGTTTAATTTTACCAAGTATTCTGACACCATATGTTTAGTTCTCCATAAATTTTAGTTAAAGTAACATTTCAGTAATATTCTCTGTACTAATTATTTTGAATAAAGCAATGAGTTTTCCATTCTTGGTATTATTTACAGTGACTTTTAAATATGTTTAGATGTGACAATTTGTAGAAAATTTGATTTTTTAACTATTAAAACTAGAAATATATTTTATAGAATGTTAAGAAAATAATAATTATAAATTATGGTTAAGACGAAGTTCAATGATTAACACCTTTTCAACTAAAATTTAGTTTGTTCTTTATTTTTAAAAGAAACTCTCATTTTTGTTATTGATTTAAAATGTAATAAAACATAAAATAGGAAACTCAAATTTTTAGGTATAGAACATAATTGGTTTGTACTTATTCACTAATTTGTTAGAATCTGTCTTTTTTTCTTCCTGTTTTTTGAAAGTAAGAAAGTCATAGTAACCATCAAATGAATGCTTTGTATTGTTTAAAATGATAGAATTAGTGAGAATTTTTGATGACCTATTTATTTATTTGCAGTATTATGGAATAAGTAATTTTTTAAAAATGTTTAGGAGATTTTTAGATTTAATTTTCAGTTAAAATCAGGTTGAAGTTTTATGTAATGACCAAAGATAAATAAATTAATAACAAAGGAAAGTTTTTAAGTAATAACATATGTTTAAAGTGATTACTTCTAATGGTCTAAGGATTACTTCTAAGAAATTGAGTCTTCTAAAAACTTGATTCATTCCTTTATAAAATATTCATATCAGTGTACAAATTATATAACTATGTATTTCGTGCTTATCTCATGTTATTCAGTGTTACAGACGATATTTGTAGACTACAAAAATTGTTAATTAACACAATTTTTTTTTGTTCTTTTTTTCAGTAAATATACTCTAGCTCACCGAAGAATACTACTTTTTACTGCAATTGATAATCCTCATGATGGTTCTCCTCAGTTGCAGCTGCAAGCTCGAACAAAAGCAAAAGATTTGCATGAAAGCAATATTGATATTGATTTGATGCATATACAGTTACCCACTCGAGAATTTGATCCTTCAAAGTTCTATAAGGTTAAAAGCTTCTTTTGTCTAAAAATAGTAATATTTTGAAAATGTATTATTTAAAAATTTCAGCAGCTAAAGAGCTGCTGTGTATAGAGGAAAAAAAAACAACTAATTCTTGTGCTTTTTGTTTTGTTTTGATCTCAAAACAATATGACATTAAACGGATATTACCATTCCCTGGATGAAAGTTTCAGCTATGGGTAATTGTTTTGCCTCATATTTAAAGTTTCATAATTAGGTTTTGATGGTTGTAGTTTTATAAATTTTGGAAAGTAATTTTTTTCAGAGATACTCTCTGTTCTAAAGCGGTTCATTTAATGGTTCTAAAAATTTGTGGCATAGTTTGTAGAAGTGACCAAATAGATTTGTACTTGAATTTTTTCAAAATAAATAAAATAAAAAAAAAAATCCCATTTTTAAGTATAGAGGCAATAGAAATAAATGTTTCTTAATGACTAAAATTGAAAAAATGATAAAAGATTCTTATTCATTAATTTAATAGATATTTTTGATATACACTTCTTTGTACCTTGCTTCTTGTGTTTATGAAAAGTTATGTTTCTTATGAATGTGATTCAAAAATTTTTCGTTTGTAATGATCTTTTCCATTCTTAAAAATTAACCATAGATATTTGATCCATGAAAGTGGCATTTGTATATTTGAAAATGTGGGTCAATAGACATTTGCCAAAAGCTTCAGATACTAATTATCTTTTAGTTTATATTATCTTTCTTTAGACAGTAATTATAATTCACTTAGTATAATTTTTTTAATAATTCTAATTTTCTATTTAATTACTCAAATGACAATATTCACTTTAGATCCCTCCTCTCCAAGTGTAATTTCTTTACTCGTATCTTCATTTTTAATGTTAAAAAAAATCAATATTATTCTTGAGAATTGTCCTAATCAATTTATTACTTTTTTGTCATTTTGAAACAAACAGCAAAAAATACTCAAGATTCTTCCTCTAAATTAGTATTTGCATAGCTACTATTGTTAATTGCAGATAATTTTTCTTAAGGCGTTTTTCACTTTCATGTTTCTTTTGAATTATATATTTTTCCACTCCATCTTTTATTTATTGTAATTTTTAAATTCATTTTTTAGGAAAAAAATACCATTTACATGATGGATAATATAAGATGACACTTATATAAAGAACTGTATGGATTTTTTAAATTCTTAATTTATATTTATTTAAAGGTTTGTTTCATGATAATGAATTTGAATTTATTTTGTTAATTATTCTCCAAAGAACCTATAATCCTCTGTACCTTATTCAATATGATGGAATATATTTATTAGTTACATTTGTCAAATTGTGTTTTAAATAACTCTTTTTAAATGTTTATATTGTTTATTTCAGCATATTGCATTAACAGCTGATGATGAGTTCTATAGTATGCCAAATGCTTCTGATAGGCTTGATGATCTTTTAACTAGGTAAAGAAGTTTAAATGTATTTATGTATTTCAGCTGAAGTATTAATTTTTAATAAATAATGAAATTGCTGCTAAAAACTAACCATAATAAGAGTACTAATTGATTTTTTTCCCCTTGTCCAATAATCTATCCTCTTATTATAATCTAACCTGTGCCAATTAAAGAATTTAAGTCTTCACATGTTTCTTGAATGCTACATTTACAAACATTTTCCCTTGTGAGTCCTTTATAATTTATTACTTGGGTTAAAAGGTAATGCAGATTTTTACTGAGTGTTGTTACGAGTAGTCATATTTTAATACTACTGCAAATGATTATTCATTAATTGTATAAGATATCTTATTTTTTTATTTTGAAATAAAATTTCTATCATTTTTTTTCTTTGATGTAAAATGCAATTACTTTTATTTCTTCCTATACCAGCAAGTTAATAAATATTACAGCAGTATTAATTTGAGTATTATGTTGGCATTAAGGATATGAGTATCATTGTATTATGCTTTTTCACCTGATGGCAAATGGCATTAGTGAAAAACTGTGGCATCTTTCCCTTTATATATTGCGTATAACTGCATGCGAGTAATCAGGTATTACTACAGCCAATCACTTGCAATTTGTCTACAAGTTTTTAAAAACTAAATAGGGGATGATTTCACCACCATTAATGTTTGGTGATGAAAACCTATTCAATATTAACAAATGAAAATTGTGATATTACATTACCCGTATAATTATTATAACAGTAATGCAACTGTGAGAAATGGTTGATATAAGATAAAGTATAATTATTTACTCAATTTAATTGCATTGAAAAAAATCAAGCAAAGGCTTTTGAATTTTCAAAAGTACTATAATGATTTTCTATTATTCCTACCTGTATTATTTAATATTTTTATGCATATTTTTGCTGGAAGAGCAGCTAAATAAAGATGTTGTATTTTTATTACAGAAACCATTTCAATATCTAGCAGAATTTATTTTTAATCAGGCACGGATCTAAATTTTCTAAGCTTCGTTTTTCACTGGAAACTTTTATGTGGCACACTGATGCTACAAAGAAAACATACATATTTATTTCATATTTTGAATAAAAATAATTAAATGCTTCAAGAACTGTTTCTATGTCAATAAAAAAGAATGTACAACATTGATGAAAACCTGCTCAGTATTAGTATTTGGTTTAAAAACTTTTGATTGTATTTGACTGTTAAGCATATAATTTTTGACATGAAATATTGATATACATTTATGCTTAATGGTATATGATTGGTTTGATAAATGATTAGTTTATATACATATAAGCAAAATTGATTGCTTTAGTGGAGTTTTGGGTTCATTTAAATGTGATAAATATGTGAATTGTAATTAAATTGTGTAGCTTTATTTATTTTTTGCTGCTTATTAAGAAATGCTGTTTTTTAAAATAAATTTTATGCTGTTTTACTTCTCAGGGTGCGTTGTAAAGAGCATAGGAAGCGGCCACTTGGAAGTCTGAACTTTACTGTTGGAGAAGGTGTGATGGTGGCTTTTAAAATGTACAAACTTGTAGTTCCTACCTCGAAGCCCACGCCAGTTAAACTAGCAAAAGAGAATAATGCTGAGCTGACTACTGTCACCAACACATTCTTAGGGGTAAAATTTTCTTTGATGCTGTTACAATCATTTGCATTTTTACTGTTTAATTTTTATGATAAAAATGTTAGTACACTTTTTCAAACCTAAGTTTTTGACAAGAATATAAAGAAGCAAAAATATTGCCAGAATGCTAATAAATGATATATTCTTAGGTTTATTACAAACAAATAAATATATAGTATTTATAATTGTATTTAGTGTTAAATTATAATACACAGTAAGGATAAACCTAAGGCAAAGGCAAGCATAATTTACCATTACTCGAATATAATTTAAATAGGTAATTTTCACCTTGTATAACTTAATTATATGCAACTTGAAAGTAGCCGTGAATACTTGTTTTTAATACTTGCACCAAACGGAAAGAAAAGACGTAAAAGTCTTTTTTAAGCTTATGCAGAATAGTTAGGCAACATAATAGGTTTTCTGTTAAGAATAGTTAAAAGTCATTTCTGTGTTCATATGTCTCTTAAGTGTTGAGCAAATCTATATATTCATAATTTTTTTGTTGATATTTATTTAGGAATATATGGATATAGGTAATTTAAACATTCTGTATAACAAAAATATATTTAGTTTTATGATTTTGTGGAAAACACCCTTTGAAAAAGAGTTAAATCAATGAATTTTTATTTTAATATTTATAGTAACTAAAACTGTGCATTAGAATTTTGTCAAAAAATCACAGCATAACAATTTTATTGCTTACACCATCATATGTAATTGAACATTTTGCATACAAATAAAAACATACAGACTAGTTGGGTTACACTTAACTATTTTTGATGGTTAATAAAATTATCCACCCTTGACTCAGAAACCTATGAGAGTCTAAACACCACCATATAGGAGTCCTTTGTTGAAAATAATCACTTGTTTGATTCCATGCCTTAATATCTAGTTTATTTTTTATTTGTATGCATGGCATTTCAGCTGCTGATGCTTTTGACAAATATTACTTCCAGAAATTGCATGAATATTGTGAAAACATTTCATTGATAAATTTTTTAACATTCACCCACCACACCATTCTGTCATGAGGTCCAAACTTCCTCTTTTAGTTTTGAGTCTTTAGTTAGTCTTCTGTAAAGAATCCAAATCATCATAATCTGTGCTCCCTCTAAACATAATTTCTTAATTTGTTTCAAAATACATTTTTTAAAAAAGTGGCAGAACTGCAGGAAGACAATTAACAAGTAAGTGATAATTAATTGCTGCTGATAAATACTTGAGTTTATTGCTTTAAATGGGTCATTTCAAAAATTTGTAACAATCATTATTCACATAGGAACCTTTGAATTCTGACTGATTTTTTCAAACTTCTGTGCCTATGTTCTCCCTACCCACTTCCCGTGGGGGTATAGCAATAGTGGGGGTCAAGTTACCTCCCACCAGTGATAATATGCACCTCCTTCAGGAGGGATTGGGTCGTGGTCGGTGACTATTATGACTTCAGCCTCAGTACTCGAGCTATTGCAGTGTCTGTCATTCAGAGACCCTGAGTGCTAAGGCAGGCAGGGGTAACTCCATTAAGGTTGTGTGCGTTTGTTAAGAAACCAATCAATTCTGAAGCAACTTGGCTACAGAATTGTAATTGCATCGTAGTGGTCCTCAGGACCCCCTGCCTTTTGTGTATGGTCTAAAAACCTGGTCTAGTTTTATAAATATACTAGCTATTATGCCAACGTTGCTCGGGATTAAAAAACTTTCGTGTCTAATATTTTTGAGGTAAAAAATTACTTTTGTATAGAAAATTACAATACCCAAAATTCTTTTATTATCTGAAATGTTTTTTTTAATTAAAATGAGAATATCAGTTGAACCAGATGATTTTTAAAAACTTCCAATTTATAATTTTCTCTTTAAGTTCTTAATATTTATTGCATAGGTACTTCAAATTCTGTTCATAAATCTTGCAGTATAAGAAAGATTTTAACGGATGCTTTGGGAAAATTACACAGTAAATTTTTCATGGAGGGAAAGCTTTAGAATAAATATGAATAAAAAAATAATAAAATTCGTCTTCATCCAAAATTCTTCTAATGTGATCTAGCAACAGTTCTTATGTATTCTTGTTCTTCACCAATAAAAAAAAGTGTTATAAATTGTAAATTTTATGCACAATTTAATTTTTGAAAAATTATTAAAATGAGCGCAATAAATTGAATGGAAATGAAACTTATGTCATGAAAAGATAATTTTTAAAACTTTTATTATGTGTAAAAAAATAGTGTTTGTGACACAATACATATTTACGAAAAATATCATGGAAAATGCCAAAATCTTAAAAGTTGACTCTCTTATATAAAATATATTTATAAAAAGTAAGCAAAAATTTCAGAAATAAAGTTAAATTAGTTCAAAGTCTAACTGTTGCCTAGCAACGGAGTAGCTATAAATTTTCTTTATTTCAAAATCTTATGCACATAATTAACAATTATTAAACGAAAAATGTCACAGACATAAAATTGGTATCATTGAAAAGGTAAAATTTTGAACTTTAAGATGTATAAAAATATTTTTTGGGAGATAATTTGCTCCGAAGTTACGGCGGAAAAACGGTTTCAGTTAATTTCTAATTAATTGACTGTTTAATTAACTTTTGTACTTTGAAAAGTTCTTCCCCTTGTCTTGAATAATAAGTGTGTAAAATTTGGTGGAAAACAGTCCATTGGTTTAGGAGGAGATGTGGAACATAGTCACATACCTACATACATAGCCACAATGTCTTTTATTTATATTAAGATAAAGGTTTGCAAGTGAAGTTCTTGATTGTCCAATTATGTTTTAAGTAAAAATTCTTGCTGAAAATTGTTAGAAGCAGTACTTGCTTGATTTGGATCTTATTCATTTTAGGATACAGGAGAAATCCTTCTTCCCTCTGATTTAAAAAAGTATCAAGAATATGGAGGAAAGAAAATATATGTAACTGATGATGAAGCTAAACAAATACGACATTTTGACAATGCTGGTAAGGGTTTTTCCCCCATTTTCATTCAACAATAATTCTTGATTTGAATGATTGAAATCTGTTATGCATTCTTTTTTCATGTAGTTTAATTCAGATTTTACAGCATTCTTATTTTTTATGCTTTAGGTTCACTTTTAGACAATAATTAGCCATTGAAACATTGCATTTTAGGTCTTTTGCTGATGGGTTTTAAGCCCAAATCCGGTTTAAAAACCCACTACCATCTTAAGCCATCATTGTTTTTGTATCCTGATGAAAAGGCAATTGAAGGCAGTACACGTTTGTGCTTCGCATTCCTTATCCAGTGTCAAAGGCGAGACTATGTTCCCATATGTCGACTGATTTCAAGAAATAATGATCCTCCAAAATTTGTTGCGCTTTTGCCTCAGGTATATTATTATTGTATTGTTTGGTTGCAGAATTATTTGATGAGCAAAAAAAAAAAAGAGTATAAAAACATCTTTATAACAATGATAAAGAGGAAAATAAGATTCAAAATTTTATTGTGAACAGATGTAGCATATCGTGATAAATCTAAAACTACAGAAAATGAAGGTTAAGATGTGAATGATGAGTGCCTTGTAAAGTGCATTCGATTGAATTTTCAGCCAATGGTGTACTCCCATACAGCTCGGGGGATACAATTCACATTTTAGAAAATTGAACTATTAGTCCAGTCATTTAGGTGCTAAAAAGGGATGGTTTAAAACAAATTCTGGTGGAGTCATAATTTTTTGCTCCTATATGTTTTTTGGGGTGCTGATTACGAATCTGAGGTTTCCCACCAAAAATTTTTGTTGGAATTTTAGTTATAACCAAAAAACATTAAAAAAATGAACTTTCCCCTAGTTTTTTGCTTATAACTCAAAACTATCAACTTTTTTTATATTATCATCATATATCAAAATAAACAGCGCAAAATTTCCTACAATTTATGTCCATACTATTTTTTTCATTACGCGTACCGTTTAGGCGCTATAACTGGTTGAAGTTTGGCAAATGTTTGACTTACCTGCTAGCACGGCTTGAACAACAATAAACCATCCTACCTGTATGCGCAAAATTATCTATCTTACTAAATAAAATTCTGCTTAATTAATATACTTTTTCTATCGTAAAGTTCTTTGCTCAAATTAAGATTTTCTCAGTTATATTTTGAATATACTAACATAATCTGCACAAAATTCGTTATAAATCTTTCTACCTCTGGTATTACCTGGCTTTCGCTTTCGCGGTTGCAAAGTAAACAACAGAGTAAATCTCAAGAATTTTTTAATAAGTTAGGAAACTTCAACATATCTCTGTTATTGTCCCATACCTGCTTTACATTTCATATTTCTCCCCATTTTGGCAAATGAACTCATCTGTCTGAAGCCCTGTTTAACAGCCATTAATGAAAACATGAAAACCTTTGGGGGCCTCACTCATGGCCTTGGTGTCAATGATAGTGTACTGGCTAGGTGGACGCAGGGAATGACAACGCTCCAACATATTTCTTATGGAATTGAAAAATTCTGTGGTATTGATTTGACCAGCTCTGATCAACATTTAAAAATTAATGACTCAAGAGATCAGGGAGATAATGATGATTGCAGGAAAATGGTGGAATGGTTCAAGCACTATAATCCTTTCCCAGAAAATTCTAACTGGATTTCATTAAGCACTGGCATTGGAGATTCAAGAATCAATTGTGACATGGCCAAGGAGGAAGGTATTTTTGGTATCAAAAGAGTTGAAGGAAGTTTCTGAATTTTTATGAAATTCAGAAGAAATGACAGAATGCAACCACTAGCTCTAAAAAAGGTACGAAATCATCTTTATACAAAGCTTTCAAGCCATGTTCACAGGAATTTAATGTTGAAAGCAATGTGTATATTATTGATGGAGGCTACTTGCTGCACAGAGTCATCTGGAACAGGGGTTCAACTTTTTCCTCAATTTGTGATAATTATGTAACATATGTTCGTACAAAGTACAAATCAACTGCTCTAGTCATTTTCGATGGGTATCCTGAAAATGGAACAATAGGAGACACTAAATGTGCAGAACGAGCCAGAAGAACACGGAAACAAATGTCAAGCAAAGTAATGTTTCAAGAAACGATGATACCAACAGTTTCCCAAAGAAAAAGAATATAGAGGCCTTTCTAGGAGGGTGCCATTTTTTTTCTTCTCTTGACCGAATCGGATCGGCAACAATTTTAGCCCGTCTTTTGATGGCAATTTTCATCTCTTTTTTTATTTCGGATTGAAAAGAACTTTGGAATGAATAGGATAATAGCCTTTGTTGCTGAAAATCCCCAAAACCCCTCAATCAAATCAAATCAACAGTTTCCCAAGAAAAATTCCTGGCCAATCCGAAGAACAAGGATCGACTCATCTCCATCCTGATGAACAAGTTCTCCTCATTAAACATGGCATGCAAGCAAGCAGACGAAGATGCCGATTGTTTAGTTGTGAATTCAGCTCTAGCCTTGGCCCCAACGCATCCGTCTGTGGTTGTCACAAGTGAAAATATCGATCTTTTTGTCATTTTAATAGGCATTTTCATCTTTGACAACGTATATTTCCTAAAACCAGGAAAAGGGAAAATCGCCAAAAATATATTTTCTCCTCACACTGCTTTAGAGAAAAAAATCACCGATAACATTTTATTCATACAAGCCATGAGCGGATGTGACACCACATCAGGTCTATTTAATTATGGTAAAATGAAGTTTGTGCAGACTTTGAAAAATAATCATGACCTCCTCAATGTAATTGAAATTTTTAAGAACCCAGATATAACCCCTGAAGATGTTGTGGATGCAGGGAACTGCGTTCCTGTTTCATTGAATGGCTACCCAATATCTGCCTCGGATACACCATCTTTAAATAATGTTCGCTACAAATATTGCATGAAATCTTCATTTAACAAGAGTAGCAACATGGCTTTGCTTCCTCCAGCCAAAGCAGCTGCCCAGCAACATTCCCGAAGAGTTTACAATCCAATCCAACACTGGCCTGGCAATAAAAAGAGACCTGAAGACTGGGGTTGGGAAAGAACAATCAATGGGCTCCAGCCTGTCAAAACTCTGAAGCCCCCTGTACCTGACTCTATCCTGCGCAAGATATCCTGCAAGTGCAAGAAGGGATGCACGGGAAATTGCAGCTGTAGGAAGGCCAGATTGTTTTGTTGAGTGTTGTGTCTTCATTGCTGGGACAACTGCAATAACAAGAAGATTCAAGTAATTAAAATTGATGACAATGATGATGATGAACCAATACTGCCCGATAATTTAGTTGAGGTGTCTTTATCTTTGCATGCCGAGGAAGACACAGATGGAAGATATCTTCCAAAAGATATTGGACCATAAGCTTCAAAGCGGGCGAGATAAAGTGAAGAGTCTGGAATGTAGATACCAAGATCATATTTATGATTGCAAGTTGTATTATTATTATTAGTAGTAAGTTATTATGACTTGTAAAGTTTAGAATGTTATCTTTTTTTTTCATGTCATTTTTTTCTTGTTTACTTGATACCAAGTTATTCAAATTAATTAATAGAAATGAATGAAGTTTAATTAAAAACTACACTAAGTACTTTTAGTTGTTCATAAATAACATTTAGATGAAACTGGCTATAAATTTCCATCAACATCAGCCTTTTTAGAGGTAATCAAGTAATTTTATTCATAACTAGTACTTATGCCCGGGGTTGCTTGGGACTAAATTACTTTCATGTCTAATATAACAGATGAAAAATTTATTTGCACAAGGAACATTACGATAGAAAAAGTGTAGTAAAAAGTAAAGTGTATTAATAGTAAGGTAGTAAATTTTAGTGCATACAAATAGGAAGATTTGTTATTGTTCGAGCCGTGCTAACACATATGTCAAACTTTCACCAAACTTCAACCAATTATAGCGCCTAAATGGTACACTTAACGAAAAAATAGTACACACATAAATTGTAGGTAATTTTGTGCTGATTATTTTGATGTATGACGATAATATAAATAAGTTGGTAGTTTTTGAGTTATAAGCAAAAAACTGGAGGACAAGTCCATTTTTTCATGTTTTTTGGCTATAACTAAAATTCCAACAAAAATTTTTGGTATGAAACCTCAGATTCGTAATCAGCACCCCAAAAAACATATAGGAGCAAAAAATTACGACTCCACCAGAATTTGTTTTAAAAAAA
This sequence comes from Araneus ventricosus, assembly GCA_013235015.1. NCBI lineage: Eukaryota > Metazoa > Arthropoda > Arachnida > Araneae > Araneidae > Araneus > Araneus ventricosus. Next base: position 311,150 of record BGPR01000893.1, read on the forward strand.
CTACCTAATGACTGGACTATATATATGGGACATGCATTATTGGATGAATTTATGCATGTTCAAATAATGTTTCTAAATTGTAACTGCATATCGCTAGTGAGATACTACATTTTTTAAATTGTCAGCTGCACTGTTTAGATATAAAAAACAGGTAAGTGTACACATTTGCTTTCCTAATAAAAATGAAAATGTTAAATTTATTTTACTGTAATATGGGACTTCATTGTGCTGTATGAGTATTAGTCTCAATTTTTTCATCAAGTTATACAAATTCACATTATATGGGAGTTCACTGTACTTCAGAATAACAAAGGCAACAGTGACAAATGTTGAATCTAGATAAAAAGAAATTTGCTCAGATGCACACCAAGAACAGAATGGAGATTTCATTTCTTTTTCATGACTTTTAATAATAAATGAGCATACAATTTCACTTAAGTAACCAGTTTTGAGATTATAAAGATTATTAACAATGATACCCATTGAAAAATATTCAATTTTTTTTATTATGCATGAGAAAAATTTGTTTCTTTTTTCTTCTTGAGAGAAAAGACGTTCTCCATAAAAGTATCTTCTTGAGAATAAAATATTTTAATCATATTTTAGTTTTAAAGATTTATATTTGAGTCGTATTTTACTTTTCCACAGTTTAGAATCTGACAAGTTTTTGTAACTATATATAAAAAAAAAAACTATTAGTATAACAGAAGATTAAAATACAGTTTAACTCAATTATCCAAAGCCCAATAATAGGAATCTCCAATTATATGAATACATATGTATGTAATGAAACTTCATGCTTAATTTAATTTGCAGTGTCTTTAAGTAAATCTTTGCAGTTTTTACAATTTTTTGTAATTTATGTTTGTTAATTTCTTGAATTGAAGTTTAGTATTTTTGCGTTCAACATCATTTTTACATAATTTCAGAGTTTTATCTAATCATACAAATTTCTGCATATCCTATCTGACCTAATCCCCTTTTAATTCGGATAATTAGAGTTCTCCCGTAGCAGAATTTCGTTATCTGATTTTTTTTTTAAAACATCGGTTCTGAACGAATTGCAAACCATGAATTGAAAATTGTACTCTGTAGTTTTAAGTAACTTAGGTGGCAGTACTAATATTAGTGTAGAATTCAGTACTTTAATGCACTTTTAAGACCTGAAGCATGTCATAACCTGAATGCAGATTCCATCTTTTACCAGATTTTTAAAAATTACTTCTAAACAAAGTTGCAAGAGTAAATTATTTTGTTTTAAAATAAAATATACATGATATTGATAAGAATGAGTTTTTTTTTTAAGATTATTTAATGAAAAACATTCTATGTTATTTGAAAAATATCTTTGCTAAATTAACTATATTAAATGAGTTAATAAATGGCTGTGTGAAATTTATTTAGTTAGACAACCTAATTATGCGCATTTAATTGGTTATATCTAATACAATTAGTGTTATGCTAAATTAAAGTAATTATATAAGATTTTGTTTCATGGAACATTACAAAGTCATATCTGAACAATTTACTCTTTGATTACTAGTTTTTAATATTGAGTAATAATCTCTAGGAAGAACAAGTGGATAATCGAGGATTCCAGATTGTGCCTCCTGGTTTTCATGTAGTTTATCTGCCTTTCATGGAAGACATTCGCAATGTGAAAGTAGATAGTAAGCACAATCCATCTGAAGCTTTAATAGAAAAATCCAAAGAGATTATTAAAAAGCTGCAGTTCGCGTATCATCCAGAGTCCTTCGAAAATCCTGGTAGGTTTATATTGTTTATTATTTAGTAAATGGTGTGAAAAAGTAAATATTTCATGCATTCAATAATTTTTTTCCCTTCCTCTGACAGTTTTGCAAAAACACTGGAGAAACATCGAAGCCTTAGCTTTAAACAGAGATGCCCCTGAAGAGATAATAGACTACACATGTAGGTATAAGTTTTTACTTGGCTTTTGTTGTTTCCTTCTTGATTAAAATCATGGTAAAACTGTGCTAAATAACTTTTATGTTTATTTTTCTATTTAAAGTGTCATTTATTTTGCAAAAAAAATATTTAAAAAAATGATGATTCCTGTTTTGTGTACTTAATTAATCTAACGGTAACTGAGAATTTCTAAATTGATTTATAATTCAAAATTCTTATTGAAGATTGGAAATTTGTAATGTCCCAATTATTCTTTTTTCCTTCTTCTTCTAATTATTATTTTTTATTTTGCCCACTGCAACCCTGCTTACCCAAAATGTGTAAAGCATGTCATGAGTCGGTCTTCTGATTGTTTTGCCGCTTTCTCGAAAATTTCTATTGTTTAAATTACATTACTATTAGCAGAAGGATGCATTTCATACATAGCCAGCCAATGGCTCTTGCTTCAATAAACCAAATTGACATGGCCTTTCTGATTCGTCATTGGATTTCAAGAAACTGAAAAAGAATATCAAGTATCTGCTCTTGGAAGTTTATTATAGCACCCGCTGTCTTAATATTTTTAGTTGCACCTTTTGAATAGTAGGGAACTCTTCAATTCCGAGCATAATAGTGGCTTTTCACTATGCAATTCAGATAGTTTTAACTTCAGATGTGACTTAAAATAAAAACATCACTGGTTGCTTTTTCTTAAAATATTTGCCATTGATTTAGTCTCCTCTTGCATCTTAGCTTGTGAATGATTATGAAAGTGAGTAATTGATGGTTTCTCTCTGTTACAGTACCAACAAAAGATGTAATTGAAAAAAGAGCTGGCAGGTTGATCGATGAGTTTAAAGCCTTACTGTGTCCTGGAACTCCTGAACCAAATGTATGTTTTTGAAGTAAATTGGACAAATGTGCTTTAAACTAATTTTTTTCTTCCTCCTATATGATTCAATGTCTTTTGTATCAAGATTTCACGGATATCATAAATTTTTGAAATCTCTTTTGATAGCCTGGTGCAATGTATGGAGCTCCTGCCAAAAGACCAAGACTGGATGATTCAGCAGTGCCATTAACTTTGCAGCATGAAGTTGCTACTGGTCAGGTAGGATCTTACTCAAATCTTTCAAAATGTTTCTTGTAATTCAATATAAATTTGACCATCGTAGAGTAATCATAGCTCACAGACCAGGGTTTGAGTAAAATGTTTGAAGTAACTTAGTTTTCTCCTCTCTATTTTAATACATATATTGAAAAAGAATTTTTGATTCGAGCTTTTAAAAATATAAATAAGTGATTATAGTCTAGATATTGTTAGAATTCTAGATTTTCTTACTTTCTCAGATTTGTGAAATGATTCATAACTGTTAACTTAGTTTTAGTATTATTGTCATTCAAATATTGTATTAAATTAAAAAGTTTTGGACTGTAAATTTCAAACAAGAACTTAGGCTTCTCACCCAGTAGGGCCAGAAAAATACCTCATTCACATTTTCTGAAGGAAATTCACTCCTCATGTTAAACACATTTGATATTAAATAGTAAACTTATATAAAAGTAGAGAAAAAATTGTGACTTTGGACATAACAATCTGAAATTTTGGTTTTCAGCCTTTGGCGATGGGTGAAAAGTCAAAGCTTCGTTAGTCCTTACTCCTCCAATTTCTATGAAGATAGAAATCAATTGACAGTGATTTTGCACTCTTTTACTAAGAGGAACTCAAAATATATCCAAATGTTCTGAGAGATCACTCAGATCAATGGAGGGTTAATATGCATACTTCAGATTAATATAATACTAAAAGGATTAAGTGAAAAGCCATTGTCTACATCAAATGTCCGACTGATATTAATCAACTTTCAGTTATTAGCAGAGAAAAAAAATATTTGTTGTAATCCCAGAAGTTAGAGAGGGATAACAGTTTTTTGGAAATACAGGACATCCCCAAAAAATGAATACACTCTTTAAATAATTATAAAGTCAGTGTTCATTAAAATGCATTTTAGTTTCAAAATGTTTTTAAATCTACAGATACTATTTAATTCTTTTGTCAACTCCAATTTTCAAACTGACATCTATTCTGTTTTATGCACTGCAGGCAACATGAAGCAATAGAATTGCCAACATCACGAAACATTTCTTAAATATCTGTGTGCATTCTCCTGCAATGGCTGTTCTCTTTTCAGCGACTGTTACAGGTTTCGTAGTGTAGATTTTGTCTTTTAAGTATCCCCATAAAAAAAGTTAAGTGTTAAAGATAAGGAGTTTTATTTCCAGCAAGATAGAGCACCCCTCACGATGTAAGATTTTACCTTGATGAGATCTTGCCAAACAGGTGGATTGGACGAAGGAGTTTCATAGAACACCCTGCGCATTCACCAGATCTCGCAGCACTACCTTTTTTTATGAGGATACTGTGACAAATTCGTCTTGTGAGTGTACGTGAATGCAGTCCAATAAGC
>BGPR01000893.1:315535-365329 GCA_013235015.1 Araneus ventricosus
ATCTTCCCTTGAACTTTGTGCTCCACCTCCTCAAACTTCCCTTTAACTTCGCTCTTCACGTCCTCGATCTTCATTTGGACTTTTTCCTCTACTTCATCTATCTTCCTCTGGACCTCGCTCTTTACTTCGTCAATCAATCCTTTCATTTCTTCTTGTCCTTTCTCCATTCTCTCTTGTCCGGATCGCATCTCTTCCTGTCCAGCTTCCATTTTCTGTTCCAATCCGGCTTGTGCAACCCTCATTTCTTCCTGTCCAGCTTCCATTTTCCGTTCCAATCCTTCCTGTCCAGCCTTCATCTCTGCCACCATGGCAAACAGCTTTTCAAATTGTTTGTCCATCGATCTGGTCAAAGGTCCGGTCTCTGGCATTCACAGAAAAATAAAAAGATCCCACTTCTGACACCAAATGTGACAAATTCGTCTTGTGAGTGTACGTGAATGCAGTCCAATAAGCAGGATTACAAAAATAAAGCTCTTTATTTTACAAATATTTCCAAGCAAAGAAACGTAGCACAAATATTACACAGCACTAGTAAAAATTCACAACAGAGACTACCAATAAATCTCAACACAATGCTCAAAGGTTTCTTGTTAACTCACCAGCTTGCTTGCAGGTCAAATTCCAACTAACTCTTCTTGGCTTGAGAGCTTGCCTTTTATACTTTTCAACAGGAAGTGACTTCATTACACAGGAAGTGACATAATCTCTAGAAAGTACACGAAATCAGTAGAAATATGTTGAAAGTTCGAGGTCCTTCTAGAGAATTCCACTTGTCGCCAAATTTATCGCCAAGGTCGCCAAATTTATCGCCAAGTCGCCAAGTTTGTCGCCAATATTAGCATCTCAGGAAAACGACTTTATAGCTTTGTAACAATACTTAAAAGATAATTTCTACACTATGAAACCTGCAACAGTCGCTGAATTGAGAGCATCCAGAGAATGAAAATGCACACAAATACCAAACAAAATGTTTCCTAATGTTTGTAATTCAGTTGCTTTGTGTTGCCAGAATGGACATCAGCAAAAAAACATTTTGAAAATAAAATATATTTTAGTAAACACTGACTTTATAAGTGTGTATACATTTTTTGGGACACATGCAGTTAAGAGAAGTATACAGAGAGATACTGTTAATAATTTTTCAAATATATATATATATATGCTTTTTGTTTTGCTAATGAAACTGCTTGTTTGTACATGCATAGGTACCACATTAATATTTTGAATTATTTGACATTATGTTGAATTTTTACTATGCAGCAACTTACAAAATGTTTTAAATGAGATCACAATGCTCATTATAAAATGTCTCAAAGTTCTAAATTTTACTTTTTAGTTGCCTCGGTACAAGGTCAATGTTCTGAAGGAATTTTGTAAGCGCAATGGAATTCGTTGTGGCTCCAAGAAGGCTGATATCATGGAAGCAATCAAAAGATTTTATCTTGAACATTGAATCTTTTCAAAAATGTTTTTGTGATGAATTTTTGATTGTTGGCAGTCTATTGCATTGAATTTTTTGTACAAATTGTGAAAAACTGCAAGCTTTTCGAATATTAAGTTTTTAGCATTCTGAAGAATCTGTAAATATATATTAGAAGTTCCTGTACAATTTCATTTTTTAGAAAATAAACTAATTGAAATCATTTCGTATAAGGTCATTCTACATTTTCTGCATAATAAATTAATGAATTCAGTGATTTAATGCTAGATGACAGAATATTGATGAAAAATTACTCATTTTATATACATAACTTCATACAACTTGCATCAATAAATCCTCTGTAGATTCAGAGCTGCAAACAAAACTGACATGTATGTATGAATAAAATGTAAATATCCGAGTGGTATTTCAAAAGGTTTTCATACACTGGTGTACAAAAATTGAGCACTGTTTCATAAAATGTGAGTAATTTGCATTTTATGTGTAAACTATGGTTTGAACTCGTGGAGAATTTTGTAACATACAATCAGGTATCATACACATGATTCAGTCATGAGGGCATTTAGGGGCCCAACCAGAAATTGATGAAGATGAGATTTTGTCTTGTCCTGTTTCACAGGAAGCTGATAACGATTTGAAATTTTCATTAATGGTTTTGTTTGCAAACACATTGCCTTCGTGCTTTTTCGTAAAAATAGCATGGATATTCGGGAAGATATAAAGGTTTCTGTAAAAAATCCCAAATTTCCCCGCGTGTTTTTTACTTATAAGCTGCAGAGATCTCATCCAAATTAAACAAAACTTACAGAACACTCAGCAATATGTTACAGAAGTATTGTAAAATATGAGTATTTGTACTAAATAATTTGTTACTGTGCAAGAACTAAACTGTGAGATGTAGCGTAATTTTTCTTTTATAACTTCACAGCCAGATGTATAGAGCATTTTTTATAAATTCCAGATGAATACCATTAAAATTCAAAAAGATGTCGGCATTTCAGTGAGGTGAATTTAAATTTCTCTTCGAGAGTAGCTAAATGAGGAGGGTTCTTGTACAAACTGATATTTTGTAAACTTGAATCTTCATTGGTTATCAACAAAATGCAATTTAAATAATGTATTAAATTTATAAGTATATGTGTGTATTCCAAGATATTTAACTTTCCTAAAATTCAATGTCTGTTCAAAGATTCAAGTTTTGATAGTACAGTGAAACCTCTCTGAGCGGCCACCCCTCCGTTCCAAGAAAAATTGGCCGCTCTGAATGGTTTTCGTTACAATTACAAGATAATTGCTATAATACATAATATAAACAAGTCTGACACATATTTCTTATTTAAAATGAAGTTTGAGACTTATCTAAAGAGAAAATAGTACTTTATTTAATAATTTTTTACATTTTTTGAAAAAATTATACAATTTGTGACTGTTTTAAGTTTTTACCCTTCTCGGAAAAAAAACATTTTTTCAAGTTCGTTTTTCAGTTTAAAAAGTAAATCTCTAACCGATGCATTTGTCAAATGGGATGGGCTAACCCACCTGGCGGCCGTTCAGAGGGGTTGGGTGGCTGTTGCTAGGGGTTATTTTAACATTAGGTGTATGGGCCGAGAAATCCGTGCCACGAAAAATTGGCCGTTAAGAGGGGTGGCCATTCGAAGAGTTTTCACTGTATCAATTTACGGAAAACCCCATATCGCTCAATTTCTCTCAAAGAATAATTCAAGTTCACCTCACTGAAATGCCGACATCTTTCTGACTTTTAATCGGATTCAACATAATCCCATTTATAGAAGTGCTCCCTATATCTGGCTTTGAAGTTATAAAAGAAAAATTATGCAACATCTTGCACATCCACAGTAAAAAATTATTTAGCTCAAATACTCATATATCCTCTAATATTCGACATATTTACTTCAAATTTTAATACAATACTTCTGTAACACATTTTCGAGTGTTTTGTATAATTTGGATGAAAGTTCTGCATGTTATAAGCAAAAAACATGCAGAAAATTTTTAAAGAAACCTTTACATTTTCCCTAATATCTATGCTATGTTTATGAAAATGCACATAAGTAACATGCATAGCAAACAAAACTATTAATGAAAGTTTAAAATAATTATCAGCTTCCTGTGAAATGGAGTGAGTCAAAATCCCTGGTCACCTTCATCAATTCCAGGTTGGTCCCATAAATGCCCTCGTGGCTGAATCTCCAGTGTAAAATGTGTACGATACTCGATTGTATGTTACACAATTCTCCACAACTGATTTCGAACCATAGTTTTCGTATTAATTGCAAATGTTTCATATTTTACGAAACGGTGCTGAATTTTTGCACACCAGTGTATGAAGTAATGGGTAATTTTAATCCTTCAGTGTTTTCTTGAATGATAGGAGTTATGGGATTTGAAGCAACAAAGGCTGTAATCCCAGTCTTCAGTGTTTTCTTTATGTACAATATTAAAGAAGAAAGCTGTATGTTTTGCCAGGCTGTCAATCGAAATTGGGAGGCTAAATGTTAGCGGCCCTCCTGCAAAACTCCATATCCCAGTGATGGAGAGGAGGTGGGTACATGGTCTCGATGTACCACGATCTTCGAAACCTAACAATTTAAAGTTACTTTACGGCATGATCAGAATTGACTTAACATGATTAAATTAGTTACCGTAGGGGCTGAAATAAAAGATTTATTAATGATTATTTTTTATACATAAAATATCTCATGCACATTCCCATCTAGCTACCATTCATTCACATATGTAATTGAAGTAAGTAATAAAGAAAAAAAATATTTACCTGAATTTTAGACTGGTGTAGATTCAATCTCATATTTGTTCAATGCTCAAATGGCCACTAGGTCAAATCATTAATTCATTCACTAGGTTTTTCTATGGTTAACCTGAAATGAGCAGAATGCATGGCCTTTGTTTCTTTTCACTGGGTTGTATACTGCGATAGCTTTGCTAGCCAGGTTATTATGAGTATTGATTTTATTGAAGAAGTATGTCACGAGTTAAAATAAATGATTATTGTTGGGAGGCTTAAGACTACATTTACTACTTTTAGTTTTCAACTCATGAATCGCCAGTTTTGTGTTCAAGGCCTGGAATTTTTTATCTATATTTTACATTAAAAAAGTGTAGAATTTTAAATAAAAAATAACATTATGCATAAATATTGTTGAGATAAAAAATCAATATTATGTAATCACAATTTTTTCCCCTATTGGAATTCAACACTGAAGTTTTTCTCACTATTAGTAACATTAATGAGATCTAATGACTTCAGGATATGCAAAGAAGGGACTTAATTTAAGTACTCTTATACACAATAGTACATGTAAAACGCCTGTCCTTTAGTACTGGTTGTTAAAGATAACATACTGGTACACTTGTACCTGAATTTGTTACTTGTCCTGAGAAGGTTAAATGCTCAATTTTCAAAAATGCCCTTTGTACTGTTAAAAGATTTAACTGCTGATCAGACTCTGCATTAGAAATATAAATTTAAACTTTGCTGTAAAAAATGTATTTATACTTGCAAAATTGGAAAGGATAGTGAAAGATAAATTTTCTTTCATATAATTTTATTTCTACAACTTTGGCACACTTAAAAATGTGGTAACAAGAATGTTTTCAGGTATGATAATATAAACAGTAGGCATAACACAGCATTTGAAAATGAGAGCAAGACATGGGCATGAAAGTACAGAAAATGAGACAAAATATACACAAGCTAAACTATTCATATAATACAATATAAAAAAGAACACAACATTTAAAAGCACAAAAGTCGCAAGTAAAAACGTCATGGAAAGTTTTAGAGAATTAATATGGATTTGTAGAAATTGAAGACTGAGATATTCTGAAACTTCCTACAAGTAAAGTTCCTACAAATACATATCATAAAAGTTGACAGTGTCAAGATTATATAACATTTTACCTACATAAATAATACAATTACTGTGTTTTGAATACTTTACAAAGACAACATATAAAAGCCAATACATTTAGAAGGTATGAATGAAATATACTTTGGCAAAGAAAATAATACAATTTACAGACAAAGTAAAGCAATATCTATATTTCGAATAATCAGACCTAAAATTTGATAGCTTTTGAAAGATGCATTAAGAAATATAATTTCAATATCTCCCAATTAAACAGCACACATTTTAATAAGAATATAGTACAAATAATATTTTTTTCATAAGACTGTGGATAAGAATTTTTATAGCACCATTTTAAGCTCCAATTCAATTATAAAAATTCTTAAGTTTGATTTGACACTGTTTTAGAGAATTTCTAAATCTGAACTGGAATCATTTAAACTTTCTTTAAAATAAGAACATAAAATTTTGAGTATAACAGGTGCATTAATTTAACTACCTTTTTGCAATATTTGTACAACTTCAATAGAAACAAAATTTATGAGATTTATAACATTTATAATAGTATATATAAATCTGATATAATATAAATATTTTTTTTATTTGACCGCAACAAATGAGTTTTTCATGATTTATTCATAACAGTTTCAGTACAGATTCAATCTTTCACATATTAATTATTATAATCTTTTCATAAATTAATCAGTTCTGATGATTGAAAAATGTATATAAAAAAACTGGCTTCTTTGCAAGACAGTTAGTTGTATTTAAAATTTCAAATGCTATAAAAACAAAATTGATTTATTCATTAAAGTAATTTAAAAATCACTGTAAATATGCTGAACTGTATTAAAAATGGAATGGTGATGAAAAATACCCATAGAATTTGCTATTTATTTATATTGCACACTTCAACTAAGGAACTAGGAATTATATAATAAATATAAAAAAAGGAAAAAAAAAATATTACCTTTCCCTGGCAAAAAACAAAAGCTTGAAAAAAAGTCTCCGATATTTTATCATTTTGGCAGAAGATATGTATATACAAGGGAAATATACAATGCTATTTTTTTAAAAATCAGAATTGTACATTTACAAAACAGCAATGTGGCTGTTTACATAAATTATCCAAATCATAATTAAATTTACAGATTGAGGGAAACAATTTTCTGACATAAATACAATAAATAAATAAAGATTTGAAAGAATTTAGATTTTTCAGATTAAAATCAAACACAATGCTTCAATTATCAAACAGTAATCTTTTTAAATTTTGAAAATTTACAATATAGAATTATTCTTTTAAGTACTTTTGATAAAGAAAGACGTAGTGTTAAATTACTGATTGGATGCATCCTCATTGTCCATAGCTGGAACCACTTCTGCAGTAGCATTTTTACTCGATTCAGAAATATCACTGGAGCTTTCATATGGAGGAGGGGGTATGCCAATCACATTTTCAGTGTAAGGAGGTGGTTTAGGACCACAATCTGCAATTTCAAATCCAAATCCAGGGACAAAATTGAGGAGAACAAAATCGTCAGGGCTTTCAGAACCACTATTTCCTTGGTACACATCAGAATTGACATCTTCAAACAGGAAGTCAATATTGTCAGTAGAGTCAGAATCCTGCAATGAAAATTAAACTAAAATACAGCTGACAAAATCTCCAGATATGTTTTTGAAATGGTATTACTAAGGAAAATGGCTTCCTCAATTTCTAGAAATCGCTCGAGATATGTTCTCTCTTTGGTTGCTTAGAGGCTAACTTATTTTTACCTTAGCAAGCTAGTTAGAATTCAGCGATATATGGGGAAAAAAAAAACCAAAACATTAAATGAATCTAATAGACAAAATTGCGACTAATCTAATATATGGTGTATGTGTGTAAACATGGGTCGATCCAGGCAAAAATTGGTACCATTTTGCGAACACTTCATAAAAATGGCCCCTTCACAAAATTCAAATTCATAAAAGCGGTTCCTTCACAAAATTCAAATTTGTAAAAATGGCCACTTTACAAAATTTCATTTTATAAAAATGATCCCTTTTTAAAATTTTCCCACGGCCAAACAACGATTCTTGAAAATTTGCCCAGTATTAGGTATCGTTACTATTCTTCTAATTGCTTTCTACTAACAGTATGAGCACGGCGTTGCCCATGGAATCAGGACTTCAACAAAATGAAAAAAAAAAAAAAAAAACGCCCACAATGACACGAAAAAATTACATTATTGATTTTCCTGCTTATTTTTTCCGCGATAATGACATGTAGAAAATGTAGAAAAACAGTAGAGAGTATGTTAATCCAAAACAATATAAAAAAATTGCAACATGAAAATCATTATTATACAGTAATGGTGTAAGCACACGGCATTGCCCGTGGAATCAGGACTTCAACAAAATGAAAAAAATTGCCCACAATGACATGAAAAAGTTCTGAAAACAAAAGATATACACATTATTGATTTTCCCGCTTATTTTTCTTCGCAATAGTGAGGGAAGGGAATAAATCACGGCTGTTTTTTTTTTCGCCAGATGGTGTAGCCAAGGCAAAAAAGTGCGAAACTGCATGCTTCTTCACTTTCGGTATTAGAGAAAAATTCTCTGATCCCATCAAGAAATAAATTAATCTAAAATCGAAGAAATAAAATATTTTAACCGTTCTTGTTTTAAATCAGAGAAAAATAATTGATTCACTACCAAAAAAATTTTGAAAATGATATCTTTCTTAGAAAATAGGATGCAAGAGTTTTAAGAACTCTGGAAAATTTTATTTTTGAAAAGTGACCATTTTAAAAAATTTCTCAAAATTCAGTAAATTACGTTAGAAATTCAAAACTAACTTCATTAGAATGGAAATCGAGTGCTCTTTCCAAAGGTGTATTTATTTTTGTTGTAAAATTATTCGAAACCATTCTATTGAGAAATTAGTGTGAAAAATCAACCAAAACAACACAAAACATTAAATAAAAAATTTTCTAGATTAAATTTTAAAATTTCGGCTTCGAAGTGCATTCAGTCACCATTACGACTACCTGTGTGCCAAATTTCATAGCCGTAAGTGCGATAGATTCATCTGGGCATTGCAGACACACATACACACACACACAAACATTGCCTTTCATAAGTATAGAAATCAAATCGATTCTAAACGTGAAGATGCATTTCTGCATAATTAAATGTTTTGTTAACAGAAAGTTCCAATGTTTCAACATACTTTTAACAATAAACCACTATTTTTTTTTCCAAATCTGACTATTTTTGAAAACTTTTAAGATAAATTTACTTTAACATATATATATATATACGAGTATTTTTTTTCCAGTATTATATCAAATTATTGCATATATTTGGTTCAATGAAACACTTTTGATATTAAACATAAAATAAAGAAATATGACTGCTAAAATTGAAGGTTTTACAAGATAAAAAAATTTTTCACAAAAATAATTTTTTTTACAAAAATGGGCCCCTAAAAAAACCTGGATCGACCCCTGGTAAAAGATGTGTGGGTTTAAAAGGAAATTCAAGACTGTTCTGTTGCTAATAAGTGATTTAGGCCTCACTGACACAAATGGCTGGTACTAGCTATTGCATACAATGCCTAGCCTCTTGAATAGATTTTTGGAATTAGTCAAATTTTTTTATATAGTTCTTCTAAATTGGACCAACAGAACCCAGAACATACATGAAGGAGAACTTCTGTAAAACTGCATGCGGAAATTAGGGAACATGAGAATATAATTTCTTAATACATTTTCTTTAAATATGTGGGCAGATAAGAATTTTGTGCAATGAAACTGAATAATGTAAGCCGAAACTGCATTCAAACAGAAAGCTCACTAAATGGGAAAATAATATCTATCAATAGTAAAAGTGATTATTATTCAGGATTTGATTTCTTTGCTTTTCACTGAATATTGTTAAAGATCATAAATTCATATAATATATTATATATTTTACTTTCGGTTTTCCTGACTCCAAGTTTTCAAATGTATGCAAAGCGCTACATAAACAAATAGTAATAGTTCGCTTCATTATTCAGAAATTGTTTTATTAATCATTAAACACATTTCTCTTAATCTCATAAACACTATCAGTATAAATAATAGAATATAAAGTCTATAATCCTTCGTGCTGTATTAATTTTGTGAACGTTGAATTATACTAGATCGATCACAATTGTTATCAAGATTCATTCGAGTATTATGTTTCGATGGCTAACCACTACCATTGTATGCAATGATATGCAAATCTTTCTCGCGTCACCAGATTGTATAAGCGTACACATTTTTTGTTTTGTCCTCATCCTCTTTTGCTTTCTTGACTGGTGAGTTCAGCTGCTGTTGGCTAAAAGACATGTAAATATTTTTCTATTTTATAAGTTGTATTAGTAACTTTGTGCTTTTTAATATTTTTGCTTGCATTAAAATAACATCAAATGTGTAGCATGTAAAATATGTTGATTGATAGTACAATAAAGTTTACACATAAAATAATCTATATTAGTATTGATTAGATTTAAAGGCCACTGTATTTATAGAATCTCTTGGAAGTAAAAATACAAAGCAAATGTTTGACGTAATATTTCTTAAAGAGATAGAAATCTCTATTCGCAGGTTATGGGCTAAGCGTGAATCAATGAACATTTTTTTGTTGTTTTGTCACGTTTGTTACAAGCTGTCGCCTTTGACTACTAAAAGTTGAATGTTGATGCAAGACCGGCGGGCCTGTAAGTAAGATCAACTTTTTTCCGGCAGTTCTATTTTCCCAACATGGATGGCATTGAAAACTGAATGCCAACAACTTTGGTACTTGGAAAGAAGATGTTAAAGTGCTTATGGAAAAAAGAGCTGGAGAATCATTACGGAAGAGAAAAATCCCCACAAGCTATCAGGTGAAGGCTGAAAGAAGAGCAGACCTATCGACTTTAAGGACTGCAGTTTCGGAAAGATCAGGCCCACAATTGGCAATCTACTTATCGCCGGAAAAAAAAGAATCTTCTCGGCTTATACTCATAGCTGGAATTAGAGACCCTGTGGCGTGGAAGATTCTAGAGGGAACACTTTGAATGACTCGAGCCAGGTGATGTTTCACCGATGGTGCTTTTCTGTGCGTGTATCTCACAGGATGAGGCATAGAATAGCCAGGTTAAAGCACATTCAGCCCAGCTAGCTGATTAGATAAACCTGTCAGGACTGGTATCATGCTTTCAACATTGATATCTACCACCGAAATATGCGGGTATTGTCCAAGCAATTTACAGGTGGAGGATGAAGATTTCAAGAACTGAGTCCTGAGTATGAGCTGCTAGCCTGAAGAAGAGCCAGATTAAAAGCTAAATGTATAAGGATCAAGGAGTCTCCTAGCATGTCAGGCTAAAACAAATTCTTCAAGACCAATAATGTCCACATGAAAAAACCCCAGAGTGAAATCGCGACCAAGTGGGTGGCCATAAGTAAAAGGAAGACAAAGAAAAGAGGAGGCGTTCTTTTTCCCGAAAGCGACAAAATACAAGTTTGGTGACTGAGAGTGCTGCTAATGCTGGGTGCCACTACACAAGTTTGCCACCTGGAACCTGATCTTTGGAAGTCTGGCGGCCACATCACAGCTGTGACAGCAGGTTTCGATACTCAACTACGGAACCTGTTAAAGGGGCCGAGGTATCCGTGGCGATCGGCGGATGAGCATGCCCGTGGAAGGAACTGGCTGAGGTGGAACTTGAGGTTTTACAAAATGGTGAGTGTGAAACCATTACATTACTAAATGTGTTGTATTCTCTAAATTGAAGCAATCTCTGGTAGTAAAATTGAAAACTGGTCATAATTTGTATTGCTTGTAATAAAAAATATTTTGAATATATCATAAAGATGAATTCTACCAAGCTATTTTTATGCTAAAAGGCAAGGTGGTTTATATTATGCCAACGCAAATTATCATAAAATGTAAAGTCAAAGGTGTCTAATAAGATTTAATCAATGTAAATATCTACGATATTTCTGTAATATGGCTTTTGAATGTAACAAAAGATATTGCCACGTATACTAGTATGTGAATACTATTAATAGCGTGAATAGTTTTAATTTTAGGTAAGATTATGTTAAATATGAACCATGCAAAATTGCTAAGTCTAAGCGAAAAACTTTTTAAACCCATAGGTAGATCTAATAAACCATTGGAGTTGTATATGGACCTTTGTGGCCTAATAAGCGTTACGAATTTAGGATACCAGCTATTTTCTTACGATAGCGGATGATTACTCGCGAAAAGATTTAATGTTTATCTGAAAAAGGATGTTTCAAATGTTTCCGTAGTCCTAATCAAAATACTGAGTAGGCGTTATCTAAATTCTAAAATTATACTTGAACTGTGCTGGTTTAGAATTTTAGCTCTGAGTTTGATCTTTACTTGAAGAACAAAGTTAAGGATGAGCGTGCCAATACCTATAAGCCTGGAAATGAATTGTTTCAAGAACATACAATTACACAGCGACTTAGTTGTGTCAGCTGATGCTACGCGATAGCGGTCTAAGGAATCATTTATGGGTAGAAGCACTTTTCTGTTTCACATATGTTAATGGAACGTGTTTTGCCATGGTAAACCACTTATCTTGAACTTTTTTTGGCTGGCAATAGAGCCGTCGGTGAAACATCTTAGATTTTTTGGAGCAGCTGCGTTTTGGAGTCCCATTGTAGCAAAGAGCGTGCTTCGATATACTGCGAGGCTAAAGGAATAATGGTAGGGATATGCTCAGAGGAACCAAGGATATAGAATCCTTGGCTACACCTAGTATTAGAAAGATTATAGGAATCCATTAATGTAGAGATTTTGAGGATGTTGGAGATTGCAGGTAGGTAGGTAGTACTGGACCCTCCTAAAACTGTTTCTTTCTAAAATTTATTATGCATCCAATACTGATTGGATCCAGGAATCTAATAAAAGTTACTCTGATTCTGATGATTCAAATTGTGATCACAATTTAAAATGGGAAAACTAGTAGTGGTGAATCCCGATCTGTTTCCCCTATAGGAAATTTTTCTAACTATACGTTAGGACAGCATTTACCTCGAAAGAAGAGGTTAGAGAGCCGATATCTACTATTATGTTTCAGGCAGTAAAACTAGATTGCGTTCACATGGTGTCAAATGCAGATGAATAATCTATTGTATGATGGGAAACTATTTGACTTCAGTAGTGAAAATACTTGTACTGAAATTGTTAAATTAGAACCTACTGAGGTTAATATTTGGAAACTAATGTGATACAAGATGACTAGATGTAGGAATACCAACCAGTTATAATAAGCTTTAAGAACTCACAAGCTAACAAGTGGTATAAAGCCATGTTGGATGAAATTTAGTTATGAATAATGTAAAGTTTTGGACTCTGGTGCAAAACCTAATAACAACAAAATAATAGGTTGTCGTTGGGTTTTGAGTGAAAGAAGAGCAAGCGACCAAGGCAGATAGCAAGATATAAGCCGATTGGTGTCCCAGGCTTTAAAGCAAATGAAAGGTATTCACATTGCTAATTAAGAATCTTCTTAGCCCAGTTATTTAATTTCAGAAATTGTAGACTGTTCTATTTTTTTGTATGCAAACTTCAGTAGTCACACTGTCAATTTGGATGTGAAGTGTGCTTTTGTTGTATGCCTCTGATGAAAATACAATGTCTCAACCTCCAGGTTTTGAAGAATCCTATAAACCTGAATATGTTTGTAAATTAAATAAAAGTATTTATGGTCTTCATCAATCAGAATTGGTTTTAGAAATTCCTGTGTATTAGTAAATCTCAAATTTCGAGAAAGAATTAGGCAAATTGTGACCCTTCACTTTTTAATGACAATTACCGGTACTTGCAATATATATTTGATGATATAGTTGGCATGGAATTTAATTTTAGTATTGTTGATAAGCTCAGACCCAGCATTTTGATATAAAAATTTTGGAGACAGACACGAAAACTTTTAGGTGTCGAATTTGAACAAAAAGCTGAAACTTTACTAATTCACCAACATGATTATAATAAAAATTTGTTTGGCATAAAATACAACTATCAACTACATCTTTACCAATCGCTGTGAGACTGTTTTATCTAAACAACAACAATGCCCAAAAATGGAGAATTTCAATTATGTCAAAATTTCTGTACCGTAATTTATTGGGTTGTTTAGCCTTTAGCAGCCAGGACTCGTCCTGACATATGCTATGCAGTAAATATATTGTAGTTCAATCTAATCAGGTATTGTACACTGGAATATTTGTGTTATTGGGTTATGTATCCCAAACCAGTAATTATATTCAAATATTTCAAACATAAAAGATATAAATTTAGAATGTTTTAGTGATGCTGACTTGCAGCAAGCCATGACGATAAGTTCTATGGGTGGCTTAATTCACTCATGCTGGCAGATCTCCTATTGAGTATTTTAAACAAAATCATAAAGCTTATCTCTCAGAAGCGGGTATGTTTTCTTTAACAGGGCAGCTAAGGAGACTCATATGGATTGTCCTAAAAATTCTGGGACTTAGGCATTTGGATTAAATTTTGATACATATTATGCTTGATAAGCAGCTACTCAATTTTTCAAGTCTTCTGAGAACCATACTTTAAAACACATTGACATTTAAATATCACTTTGCTTAAAAATTTAATTCTTGAAAAATTATTCACTTCAAAAGTATGTAAACTCTGAGAATCTAACTTAGCTAGACTATTCAGCCATTCCCGAAAAGTGGGATCACGTTCGTTGATAAGATTTTTGTATTTTGATAACATTTTTGAAATGTTCTAAAATATGAATTTTCTCTTTTCATGTCTGACTTGTTTGCTCTTTGTGAGTTGTGGTCTCTGGGTGGGATGCAACAAGAATGCTGGCGACTCTCAATACCGGAGAAAGAGTAATAGTTCAGTATACCCCTTCCCAGGGAGTGCTGTTTTGTCCCAAGATGACAATTCGTCTTGGGATGAAAGCCTTTTTTTTTGCTATCTGAATCTTCTAATGTTTAAGAAGAAATACCTTATATATATTTATTCTTTCTTTCTTGTAGCAGCCTGCCACATTATTTAAGAACTGTCTTTAGATTTGCAAATTTTGCTTCCTAAGTTATTTGTATTATAAACTTGTCTGACTCATAAAATCTCTTTATTGATTTAATGTTTTAAAGATTGGTAGAATTTATTAGAGCTATTTTTAAATTTTTTTATATTTTTATGCAGTAAAAACGGGCCATTGTTGGAAAAAGATAGAATAATTATAGCCTATTTATATTTACCTTTCCTCTGATTTTCCCTGACCTACAAAGTTTTCAAATGTATAAATAGCGCCTACCTGGCTTAAAAGCGTGGATTAAACTTCTGTTCATTCCCGAAGGTGTTTTATTAATCATTCTTACATTTCTCTTATTCTCAAGCATATCAAATTATTATAAACCTATTAATTAAAGTCTATATTCATTGTATTAGTTTGTACAAGATTAGTGCCAATTAGATCACGATCCATCAATTAGCGTAAGATTCGATATTTTATGTTTCCGGGTGTAACTGCACATTAGCCTTTAAATGATTATGCAAATCTTTCTCACGTGATCATAGGGTAGTATAAAGCGATTACCAAGCATTTTGTTTTTTGTCCTTTCCTCTCTTTGCTTTAAACTTGCTGGCTGATTCATGCTGTTGTCTTAAAATAAGCATGTAAATATTTTTTTTCTATTTTTAAGTTGTATTAAGTAACTTTATTGCTTTTAATATTTTTGTTGCGCAAATAATATAAATACTTTGGTAGCCGTAAATATTATTTGGTGCAGTTTAATCAACTAAAAGTTTATTACGTAAAATAATCTCATAATAGTATTAGATTTAAAGGCCACTCGCGTATTTATAGTCTCTTTTGAAGTAAAATACAGCTAAATGCTTTGGCGTAATATTTCTTAAAGATAATCTCATTTAAAATATAATATATTACTATAAAAAAAATAGCGTTCAATACTGACACAGACTTCAAAATTAAGTCACTCACCCTAAGAGCAGTTACACACACACATTACCTTCGATACATTCACTGCTTTGAACTCTTGCCCACCTCTGAAGTTCTTCCGAATGGCGCGAGCATATACGACAGGCTAGAAACATGATAACTGTCGATACTACCATTATGACTCCAGCACAACTGGCGACAATGTACAAAATGGAATTGCCAAAGCCCAGATAATGGCAATCTTCAGATGAAGAGCAGGGTGAAGAATTTACTTCCCCTTGAAAAAAAAAAAAGAAAGCTTTCTAAAACATACAATTAAACATGGGTAGCTTTTTAGTTCTGTGACCTTTAAGACTAATTTAACAACTATGATAAGAATTTAACAGTAATTAATAAATATTATTTCAGCCAGTGGGTTAGGTTAGGTTATATTAACATCCTGTTTTGAAGCAACACGAGGGCTATTTAGCGACGGACCTCGTAATTTTGAACCGTAGTCAGATGACGAGGATGACACATGAGCTGGCTCCCCTCTCCAAACTTCCACGCCACATCAACGGGAGGACATTTGGCCACTACATATTTAAGCCAGTGGTATTTTGGGCAATGTGTTCGTGGAGCCGCCTGTGATGCACGCACACCCCTTCTTTTCCTACATTGTTAATTAAAACCAGAACTGAATGCAAGATGAGAGAGGCAGCATGCATCCTTGAGTGTGATCATGTTGCAAATAAAAAGTGTTTGTGTACAGACCAACTTGCTTTCATTTTATGCGAAACTAATTTGCGTAATTAGTAGTGTTTCCGTATTGATTAAGAGAACTGCGAGTGAGAAAAAAAACTGAGCTATTGCGCAGACAGGTGATGTTAAATGCAACATAGATGATTGGGGGGGGGGGGGGGGTTACTGAAGGAGAAATGACTTTTGGGTACACATTAAAAATATTTACAAAAGAAAATTTAAAAAACTGAAATATGCAATTTCATAAACTAGAAGGGGACAGGAATTTTGAAAGAGAAAATATGAGATTTTTTTTTTTATATATAATTAACTTCCAAGAAGATGGCGCCACCTAAACTTATTTTTGCTGAATAAGAATTTGATGCTTTAAAATTTTCACATTGATAGGGCAAAGGCATATACATAAGATAAAACTAATTAAAAAGATTTAAAACTTGTGTTCATGTATGTCTATTATCTGTAATCTTTATCATTTATTCATTAATATTCATCTTCTAAATATGTGCATTTATGCTATCTATAGATGGCGCTGCATGTACCTTTTAAGTATATGCAGTCTGGGAGTACATAGAGTTGCTGTATCGTACTTTGGCGCAACGCTTTGTTTACTTGTGCAATTAGGCACAACTCGCTCTTTGTTAGCGGCAAATTACTAAATATGTTTTTATTCTACTAATGTTCTGTGTTGATCATCTATTGTGTGTGTGGTGTTTTGTGAATGTCAAGAATAAAGAGCCTCGAAGCAGCGAGATGGCAGGGATAGTGCTGAGCAAAGTGGGTGCTGGCAGCGAACCCGCCCAGAGGGCGGCTAGTTATTAATAATAATGCAAAAATACAGACTTTTTCCTCGCTTTTACAAATTCACGATGTGTAGTTTCTGGCATTGAAATACAGTCAGTATCACAAGAAAGAACATAGCACATTACATACAACATTTTCAAGATACTTAGATGTTATATATCAAAGGAATGCAGCATAACAAAACATTCACATTTACTAACACAATTAGTTCTCATTCCTCTACAAATGCTTACCGTGAAATGCTCCATATTGGTACAGACCTATTATAAATTAAAGGTTTTATTTAATTTTAATAATTACATAGTTAATTGGTTCAATCCAGAAATTAAAACATTTAACAAATGATGTACATCATAGTACATATATTAATTTTGGAGCAATGAAATCAACTTTGTTAGTAAATTTTCCTTCAAAAAGTATTATTTAACCATTTACGGTGAACTACCCTTCAAAGTTTAAATTCTGACAAAAAAAAAAAGAGTTGTAGGTATTCTATTTAGGCCTAAGGGAGTAAGCAGGTAAAATTTTGTAAAGATTGCACTTATTGCATGCTAACACAGTCTTCCTGCTCATGGAACACTTCATTTTATTCAACGACTAGCAGTACGCACACGGCGTTGCCCGTGGAATCAGGACTTCGACAAAATGAAAAAACGCCCACAATGACACGAAAAAGATTTGAAAACAAAAGATACATATTATTGATTTTCCCGCTTATTTTTTTCGCAATAAACAATATTAAAAAATTGCAACATGAAAATTATTATTCTGTAAGCAAAGTATGCGAGATGAATAAATACATTAAGATACTGCCGAAAATAATAATCAAAGTTATTCAGTTGCAGGTCATAACATATCCTGAGCGTCAGCCAATCAAAATTGCCAGCAACATTCCGAAGAAGTGCCGCGCGAGGAACTTGATCGAGAAAAATAACTCTCAACATCCCAGAAAAAAATTCATTTAAAAAAAAAACGGGAAAAGATATTTTAACCGTTCTTGTTTTAAATCTGACAGAACCGTTCTAGTTATAAGCTGAAAATAATTGAAAATAATAGTGTTATTAGAAAGTCGGATGAAACAAATTTAAAAACAAAAAACTAACATTTAGATGCCAAAACTGACTATTTTTTAAAAATCTCTCAAAATTCAGTAAATTGCGTTAGAAGCTCAAAACTAACTTCATTAGAACGGAAATTGCGTGTTCTTTCCGATGGTGAATCTATTTTTATCGTACAGTTATCCGAAATAGTGCTATTTAAATCACCGAAAACAACCCAAAACATTAAATAAAAAATTTTCTAGATTAAATTTTAAAATTCCGGCTTCGAGGTGCATTCAGTCACCATTACGACTATCTGTGTACCAAATTTCATGGCTGTAAGTGTGATAGATTTGTCTGGACATCGCAGACACACACACACAAACATTGCCTTTTATAAGTTTAGATTATATGCATGCTTTCTATATAAACCTTTTTTCCCCAATTTATAGTTGAATTTAGAGGTTTGAGAAGTGAATCAAGTTGCATGTTCCATGCATGCAACTGAGCTACAAAGGGTTAAGATGCAAATGGTTAAATTTTTTTTTTCTCGTAAAAGACCGAAATAAATATTGTGAGATTTAACACAAATAATCAGCATTCATATGCACATTTATTATAAACAATAAATGAAAAAATATAGTCATGCTCACATACAAATACATTAGTTAAAAACTTCATTTTCTGATGAGAATGTATACGATTCAGTACTTATGTAGAACAACATGATGAAGTAGCATAAAAAAACACTCGTCACTTTTCATTTCCAGTTCATTTATCACGGCACTTGTGTTCATAATTTTATTTATAAAATTATTCCAACAGCTTTTGTGTAACTTTGTATAACTGAATATATATTTTCTTCTTATCATTGTTCATAAAACAACCATTTTTCTCCATAAAATAATTTTTAAAAAATTATTGTCAACCAAAAATAAATAAACAAGACAATACCTGGATGCAATATATGTTGACAACAAGGCATAACATAATTTGCAGTACAATTTGGTTCTGTTGAAGGATCACAGCACAGTTCTTTTGGTATACAGCGGCCATCACATAAAATTTTACCATGACAGGCATCTGGTCCTAAGGGAAAGAAATTGGGTGAATAGCTGACCAATTTAAACAGTACAAACTATCTTGAGACAATAAGATATTTTGTAATGAGATATTTTGGTTCCATATAAATGTCAACTTGTATTCTAAAGTAAATAAATAAAATTACTTCATATTTTGACCTATTACTGCATTTTTTACAGTTGACCAAGGTTTATTTATGTTGGTTGAATCAAAAACATACACATATGCGTGATAAATAATTCTCAATTATCAAAACAGTTTAGCTGGGGTGAGAATTTCTATGAGATAAAAGGTATTCTAACAGGATTAGTTTAGTTACATAAATGTCCTGTTTTTGAAGCAACACGAGTGCTACTTTGGGATGGACCTCCTAATCAGGGTTGCGGCAATTTAAATCAGTTGATTAAAATTGCTGATTTAAATCACTTTATTTTAAATATCAAGTTAATCTGCTTTAATGAAATAAAATTGTTCATGTATCTTTAAATAGTGATTTTAAAATATTTTTAAATACATATTTACAGAAAGAATATATAGAACATAAAAAAAAATAGTTCATTGAATTGATGTAACTAAAGTACTTCCATATCTTTATTTTTGAGAACACAAGCAAATTAGATTTTAAATAAATCTCTAATGAGCAACACAATAAAATGCAGAGTACGAGATGCTCTTTTTTAATAAAATAAAATAAATATTGTAAAAGGATCATGTTCACAAAGAAAGAACATAGTAAAATGCAGTGAGTATGTGGTTTTATAGTAAAGTTCGCTGGACTTTAGTGTGGCTCCTAGTTCTCTTCACTGAGTACTATTTTAACTAGATGTAAAAAGGCAGTGAAGCCTGCTAAGCATCTGATTACTTTGGCTGCCTATTCTTTCTTTTTAGTGTAGTCCAAAACCAAATGTTCTATTTCAGTAAAGCTTAATAAACCTTTTTTTTAAAAAAAAACTACAAGCTTCCCAAATTCACTACAATACTAGGTGTATTATGTGAATACTATAGTTAAATGTTTTGTGTCAGTTACCTTTGACTTGATGTATTTCTAATAGTACAAAACCAGATGTTCTATTTCAGCAAAGCTTAATAGACTTTTCAAAAAAGAAAAGGGAAAAAAAAAAACCTACAAGTTTTCCAAATTGATTACAATACCAGGTGCATTATACAAATACTATAAATGTTTTGTGTCATTTACCTTTGACTTTATGTATTTATGCAGTTGAAATTAATCTTCAACATATATCATAATATACAACTTTTCACTACATCTACATAAGAATTTAAAAAAAACCCTGACAATTACAGCAGTGTAATGTCTCATAGGGTATGTTAATAGTACATTCTTGAGTTTCATTCAAACAGATTAGTGATTTTGTATGGCATTGAAAACAAACAAATGAAAATTGCATACCACAATATTTAAAGGCTTCATCATACCCACTAGGGCAGTCTACGTAACCATCACATACATAATGTTTAGAAATGCATAAGCCACTTCCACAGTCAAAGAATGGTTCCATACACTTTTCTGAAATGACAACACAGTAATAGTCGTTAAATTTTTATCAATTGAAAATTTGTTTAAACAAAGAATAAGAAGCTCACAATGCCTTTTCAAAACTATCACTATATTAACTAAATTTTTAGAAAAGAGAAACCAAAATTTCCAAGTTTTTAGCTAATTTATTTTATGTGAGTTAATTATTCTACTTCTGCAAAATACGTCAGGGAAAAATATGTTTAGTTTTAATCACAAACAGCTACCAAATATCTGAACTTTCAAGAAAAAAAAACTGATCAATACTTTGCACATAATTCATTCATGTATCTGAGACTACTAATTAAAATTTTATTCTCCTCATTAAATCTGATTATTGTCTAATTAAAAAAAATTATAAATATAATTCCTGTAATTATACATGAATAAAATTGAAATTAACACCATTGAAATGCAAAAGGATAAAGACATCATAACTGCAACCTTTATGGTAAGTAGTTGAGAGTTAAAAGTATAGAAGAAATGAAATTAATTGTTTATTATATACTAAAATTGCTTTGGAAAACAATGTTCTTTTTAATAATAAATATCAAGTTTTTAATAAATATCAGTGTTTATGTAACTCAAGATGTTCATTTGAATAAAAATGATAAGCTTGAACTACATCAAAGAACAAAGCATAATCACTATTCACATATCTAATACTTTTCCATGAATTTAATTTTTGTAAAGGAAAAATAAATAACAATAAATAAATAGAGTACAAAAAGGATGCATCCCCTTAACTTTCTAAGACTTAAAATATTTATAGGAACTATCATTTTCAACCTTATAACTTTTTAACTAGATTTCAGATTCATTCCATATAAGAAAAATTATATAATTTCAATTCCTAGTTTGAAAAATTTTTATCATTAAAAAACTATTAAAAGTAATTGAAAATTTATTCCCTCAATAGGTTTATCTATAGCAATTATTTAATTTACTGCAATTTCTAAGCATATTTCAAAATACAAAACATCTTCAAAACTCTTTTATCCAAGTGTACTTGTATATGAATCAACAACCTAAACTCAATTTGAAAATCTGTCAAAAATCAAGATATTTGATTTACCATTTAAATTGAACCAAAACTTAGAACACAAAACTTAAACGAAAATAGAAGAAAGATATTTCAGGTTTCATAAAGAAAGAAAAAGTAGAAACAATATTTTCAGCAGTCAAGTATCGAGTCGGGAAATGTAGATTTTATTGCAGCACAAATTACATATATAATTCTATAATAACCACATCAGAAGTGCAACTGCAATGAGAATGCTTCAATTCTAACAACAATTTTATAGATAGAAAAATGCAAGTTGAAATCACAGGATTTTAAGAAGTAAACGATAGATGTTCAGCATTCTATTACTCTTATTTTATTTCTTCAATATTAATGCATTAAGTGTTTGCATGCTTCATTTTATTTTTCATATTCTATTATTTTACTTTATTTTAAATTGATATTAATGCAAATTGTGTATTTCTTCTCTGTATGTTTAATTTTAGCATCTCCACCAGGCAGAGTCCACACTGATTGGATGCAACCTTCTTCGCTCTTATTAACACCTGCATGGATGGGCCACACATTTGTTCTTTACTGAAACATGCAGTTTACATCAATTCTTACTTCCTAACGAATTAATAGGTGTTTCTAAGAAACTGTATATTTTGTATAATGCTGTGAATACAGAACTAATTTTCAAGCATTGATTCTTCATTCTTGAATTAAAATAACACCATGAACTTGGCAATTTTCAATGAACACAAGATTCGTTCCAGATTAGTTTTTTAGTAACTCATGATCTACATGCAGAATCAACACAATGCACCCCAACTGCAACAATAGATCAAATCCTGTTACAGGGTGGCTACAGAAACTATGAAAAAAATTTCCCTGACTAAACTTACAACATTTCCCTGATTTACGGCTACTAATTATATTAGTTTCCTGTCTTTCTCCCTACTCAGAATCACTGTATGTGTACAATATACAAAACATTATTAAAAAGACTTTTACCAGTTATTTAATATGAAAAAAATAATTGTGTGAAATTTAATTCTTAAAAAATCTATTAAAACAGTATATTACATTTCTTAAATGTAAAAAATACTAAAAATTTTAACAAAATACTTTGCTTCTGAAACTGCATAGGAATTCTAAGAAACATTAAAACTACTCTTTGCAACACAAGTGAGATTATATTAACAGTAAAGGTTATTATAATCTTTGCTCAAAACTTTAAAACAGTTCAATAATTAATCAGTGCTCTTTGTATGAGTGCCAGAATAAAATATTGCAGCATAAATATAAAAATAGTATAATTATACATAACTAATAATATATATTTTAGCAAAGATTTAAACAAGAGAAACTGCCAAAATATAACTTCAAATCTTTATTCTTTAACAAATTATAAGAAATTAATTGCTCTAATCAAAAACTTATGCTTTTATAAATGACTATAAGTTTAAAAAAAAAATCCATTTATTATTACAAATAATGCTAGACATAAGATACTAATTTATAGATAATAACTCAACTAACTATTCATTTCCCCCGATTTTTAGATATTTTTAAGAATTTTCCTGACTTTTCCCTGGTTTTCAGGTTCTGTCGCCACCCTGTGTCAGCTTTGATGATTGTTAAAAATTTCCAATAATTAAAAATGAAGAAAATTTCCAATCGATTCACACTTGAATTTTAGAAATAAACTTGTATGAAGAGATATATTACTTTTTAAAATACAATTTAGGAAATCTATACTTATAAAAGGCATTGTTTGTGTGCGTGCGATGTCGAGACAAAGCTATCACACTTACAACATTGAAATTTGGCACACAGGTAGTCTTAATGGTGACTGAATGCACCTCGAAGCCGGAATTTTAAAATTTAATCTAGAAATTTTTTTATTTAATGTTTTGGGTCATTTTTGGCACGTTTATGGCTATAGTATCTTTTCTAATGATAGGTTGAAAAACAATCGATGCACCAATGGATAGAACAATAATTTTCTTTCTAATGAAATTTGTTTTGAGCTTCAAACGTAATTTACTGAATTTTGAGAACTTTTTAAAAAATAGTCAGTTTTACAATCGAAATTTTATTTTTGTTTTTAAATTTACTGCATAACACTACTGTTTTTTTTTTTAAAGCTTAT
The DNA here is from genome assembly GCA_013235015.1 of Araneus ventricosus. Classification (NCBI taxonomy): domain Eukaryota; kingdom Metazoa; phylum Arthropoda; class Arachnida; order Araneae; family Araneidae; genus Araneus; species Araneus ventricosus. The sequence goes on from BGPR01000893.1 coordinate 339,206, forward strand.
AACTGGAACGGTTCTGTCGAATTTAAAACAAGAACGATTAAAATATCTTTTCCTGCTTCTTTAAATTAATTTTTTCCTGGTCAGTTGAAAGGAAGGAATTTTTCTCTAGCGAGTTTCCTCCCGCGACACTTCTTCGGAACGTTGCTGGCAATTTCATTTGCCGATGGGGCAGAGTGCAGGTGACGACATAACCTTCAATTGAATGACTCTGATTATTATTTTCGGATTCGATTTTATATTTTGCTTGCTGTATAATAATGATTTTCATGTCGTAAATTTTTTAATATTGTTTTGGATTAATGTACTCTGTACTGTTTTTGTACAGTTAGAATGTCATTGTCACAAAAAAAATAAGCAGAAAAATGAATGTGTATGTTTTGTTTTGATTTCAAAACTTTTTCATGTCATTGTGGGCATTTTTTTTTTTTTCCCATTTTGTTGAAGTCCCTATCCCATGGGCAATGCCATGTGTGTACTGCTAGTAAATAATAAAATACCATCACGAATTTCCAAAATATCACTACTATTTAATTGGAAGAATGTTTTAAATACCCCACTTATCATAGATTGTTTAAAATTGATTTCTGACACACTGAAGCATATAAAGTAACATTAAAATAAAAATATCTGATTACAAAAGAAATCTGAAATACTCACAACAAAAAAAATACTTTAGAATTTGGACTATATGTAAAAACCAGTAACAAAATGAGTGAAAAAATGCCATTTACTCACTTGACCGTACAAACACAGATATTTTCCGAGTCCATATTAGTCCATTGTCTTGGAGTTTACACACATATAAACCTGTGTCATCTTCTTGTAAGTTATGGATAGTAACTGTCAATTGGTCATTTCTTTGGTATACAGTAATACGATCACCATTCCCATTTGATTTAGAAGGTGCATTAGATCTAGTAGGCAGCTTCCATGTTAGCTCAAACCTGGTAAAATATTCAAACACTTATGAATGCTCATGCAGATAATAAATACAGGGTTAATGTTTACTCTATGGTGCCCACTTACTTTGTTCCTTTAGGATAGCCAACTTTTTGCCACCAAGAATGGGGATAAGAGAACATTTGCTTTGGTTGCGCAATGATGATTTTAACGAGCGAGATGTGAGCATGGAATTCTTCGGTTTGATTTTTGTCCGATTTTATCATTTCGTTACGTGAACTTCGTACAGCTATTGTTGACTATAGCTCTGAATTCTGGGAACATTGGTTCCCTTTCGACCTACCATCAGCTTCAGACAAGGGAAGCCAAAGTTGTTTTCCAGTGGTGTGTGGATTTGGGATTGATAGCAAGCAGATACCAGTGTCCTAAGTGTAAACAGCAATTGAGCAATTAAAATAGGTATGTGAAGTTTTAACTACACTTTTCTCGTTTTTGAACATTTTCTTTCACTTTAGGTTCAGAACTGTGTATGTTATTCTGTGTTTTTGCTTCTCAATGAATAAGTGAAGTTGCTAGTGTGGCGCTTTGTAGAAAGCAAATTCGCTGATGATATTTTAAGTTAAAAAAAATTGCCCGGTGATACACGCTTGAAATGCCGAAGGCATTGCACGCTCAATCTCTCCTTTTCAAATGAAGCATGCGCAGTAGAGCAATGAAAAGCACACTGTGCATCCAAAACAGTATTTGATGACAGCAAATGAAATTGCACCAAGAAAAATTGGCGAGAAGCAAGTGGGCACCGTATAGTAAACATTTACCAAATACAGAAGACATAACAAAGTGTGATTAGAAATGTATATTGATGACAATGCTGAAAATAAAATAATGTTACAAAAAAATCATGTTACGGGTGTATATGAATGCAGATTAAATAGCAGGATAATAAATAAAAAAAAAAACTAGATATTTTAAGAATATTCCAGAAAAACAGAACATAGCACAGGTAACAAAATTAAGCAGCACTTTTATAAATTAACAATTCAGATCACTAACAAATCTCAGTCATAGCACCTTCAATAGTGCTCAATGTCTCAGTTCACCAGCTTCACTGCTGATCAAAGTCTACTGATTCACTTTTGGTTTGAGAACTTGCTTTTATGCCTTTTCCAACAGGAAGTGAAATCATAAAGTAATCTCTAGAAGGTTCTTGATATTTCCTGCTCCTAGCAGAGATAGGACCACCGTTCATAAATTTTCTAGAAGTTGCGTTTTGTCACCAAACTTGTAGTGCCCCTTAATGGGACTTGCTAGGAAGTATACAAGAAAATCTGAGGCAGACCACTCCCACTGTTTTCTTTTATATAGACTACATTCTTCTAACTTTTATAAATAAAATAGATTCCCTCAATCATAAATAAAGGTCTGTTCCCACTTTCCCATACACATCAGTTTACAGACAATCATATCGATCACTAATTTGAAGATACTAAGAGTTCTTTATTTCTATCATAAATTATTTTAGAAGTTGTCAAACACCATGTTGGTTCAAGATAACAAAAATGCTGAATTTGACTCAAATAATCCTGAACAGATCGGGTAAGTATTTGTTTTAACTGCAAATAGATTTTAAACTGTGTAGCACTGAGGCATGTCCATACAAAAATACTGAAAATTACTGCAGTTTTACAGTGGATAAATACCTTGAAAATATCATAATCAAAATTGGCTTTAGAAGACAAAGTAGAGAAGTAAAAACATTTTCAAGACAACAAATGATAATTGTTTACACGGGGAAAATCTAAAAACTTATTCTAAATCAAAAAGAGTTTTTGAATGACAGCAAATAAAAATATAACTTGAAGTTGTCACTAACCATTTTCATAAATATTGCAATTACTTCTAACAGAAGGGCAAGCAATATGATAAACAACAAAAACCCAAACAATACGGTAATTAAGCAATATAGGGATTGTCTTTTTTTAAAGAACACCAAGGGGAAAATTTTTTTTGCATTAGAAATATTGGAAACATGTCAATATTTTAAAAAAAACTTAACTCATTATGAGAAAAGATTTCATAATATGTTTCATTAACACTTTCTCAAACTTTTCAGTAGGTCAAAAGTAAAAAGGTCTTTAAAAATATTAAATGAATTAAATTTAGCAAATGTAACTTTATATATAAACATAAAGAAAAGTGTAGACACAAGCAGTTGAAATATGTTAAAATTAGAAAACATACCCACTTCCTTTTCTCATGACAGTGAAATTTAAAAATGAAACTCGATATATTCTTAGTAATATATATTCTAATATTAATAATTACTCGGGGATCTAGGGGGAAGAAGAAGGAGGGGAAGAAAAATTATATAAAAGAATTTTTTTCCCCTTTTTGAAATCGATTTTTAAAAAATAAGAAACCTAATCTTTCAATATATCATAGGAGACATATCCATAAATAACAGATAAGCAACAAAATCTATAATAAACAACAACAAATTTATAATATATATATTCAGATCTAATTGTACTATACCGAGTACTTGTCCTTTCTTTAGAAATCACTCTGCAAGTCAAGTTCAGATCTGTGTTTTCCTCCAGAACAATGTCCTTGCCAAATGGGATAATAGTTAAAGTTAAATGGGAATCTAAAAATAAGAAAAGGTAATTTTTAAGCATATATTTAGAAGTATAACAAAACACTATAAATTATCAAACTTAACAGTACTTCAGACAACATAAAAATTCTTTATAATACATATACTGTGGTACAAATTTGTGATAAAAATTCTGTAGTGAAGGAGAGTACAAATATTTGTTAAGTCTAAAATTTCATAGCAACATTTAAGAGACAAAATTTTGACATAAACACACCACAGAAATCCTATTCCACTTGGCTAAATAAACACCAATGGAAACGTGAAAGTGACATTAAACCAGCAGGAAAATTAACCCTAATGCGAAGAGAAAACTCCAGCCTGACTTCCTGTCACTGCAGTATCACACACTTTGTTGGCATCCGATCTCCCCTTTGAGATGGTGTCAATTCTTCAGGCTCTACATACTTCTAGTGCAGGTAATTTTCACGTATGCTCGATATCAATCAAAACATGTACAGCCAAACTGTTGTTCTTGATTCAATTGAATGTCTCCAACACTACTGTAAATATCATTTTTCTAGAGAATTTCTCATAAAAAATGTTATTTTATAATAAGCAAGTAATTTTAAGTAATGCTCACATATTAGGTAAACATAATTATTACGTAGATTAAATAAAGTAAAAGCAAATAAAATAAGTTCATTTTCATTATTTAATATACAATTTTATTCAGAAATGAAAGAGAACATATTGTTATAAAGCTGTAAAGTTGTTTCCCTAAGATGTTACACTTATGGCAGGAAAAGAGAATTTTACAGAAGGTTTTATTAGAAGTTAAGCCAATGATCCCAGACCTTGGCAACCATTTTGGCGACAAAACGAAACTTTTAGAAAATACAAGAAATTTAGCCCTAGGAACAGAAATATCAAGAACATCCAAGAGATTTCTAGGTGACAACACTTCCTGTTGGAAAAGGTATAAAAAGCCAGCTCTCAAACCAAGAGTGAATCATTTGGAGTTTGGTCATCAATGCAAACTGGTGTGCTAATAAGATACTGAGCGATAATGAAAGTGCTGCAACTGATTTTTACTAGTGATTCGCTGCTTGTTTGAGTTATTAATTTATAAAAGAGCTGCTTAGTTTTGTTACCTGTGCTATGTTTTGCTTTTCTGGAAATATCCATAAAATAAAGAGTAATTTTTTTTTTATTATCCTACTTGTTGGACTGCATTCACATACACCCAACAGATTTTTTTTTTCAGCAATATGTCATAGATCCAATATACAATTAAAAGATATTTATTTCAAGATTTTATTAAAATGTCACAGAATACTGTTTTTTATAACATAAGTTTAGCTTTCATGAAATTATGTTATCGAAACAAACTGCCCAATTAATTATGAAACACAAAAAAATAAATAAATAAAAGAGTAGACAACTATTAGAACTTGAAACTTAACTTTGCAATGTTTATAATGTCAAGCATCAAAATAGATTCAGGAGGATAGTTAAATCAAAAAGAAATATATATATGAAAGGTATTTAGTCAGCCATTTTCTGTTATCCCCGTCACTCTCCATTACGTTGTTTTGTTTTTAATTTTTACATATTTAAGAATTTTTTCCGTGCAGAACAATCATCCTGCCGACTATTAAATTTTTTTGTGGTTGTAGTCATTAATGAGCCAAGTTATTAACTAATTTTCTTTTATTATCCAAATATTTAAGTCATTTTTAAGGAGAGTGGCGGACATACATGCATCTTAGTTAAGTTTTCAAGTCCAAAAGAGAACAGAAAATCCCTGCATTTTCTCAGGTAGGGATTTAACATATAGACATGTGATCAAAGTGTAGGGAATAATAGCTATTTTTAGTAAATTACCTAAGTGTTTTAGGGAAAAGCATGGCAGCAATAAGTTGCTGATTTCGCGATTTGTGTAGGCACATGGAAGTAATTAAAATATTCTTTTTGTAATAAATATGCCAAAATGCAAGATTTATTATATCTCCAGTGCGGGAAATAAAACGAAACTGGAGTTTAAGAAAAGCGATTTTGGAATACATTGATATAGTACTAAGATTTTAAAATATATAATATTAGAATTTAAAATAAAATTGAGATTATTGCATATATATGTCAATAGAAATAGTACACTACTTCACTCTATTGAAAGCTCTAGTAGTCATCAGTGATATAAGTAGCATAAATGGCACCAGAGCATACTTATATTTATTTTTTTTACATCTAAAAACTGAGACAAATATGATGTTTTGATTTTATGTCCCTCCCTAGACTGATCCTTGGACCATCTTGACTATCCTTCTCCCTCCATTCCTACCCTATTGAATCCAGCCATACTAAATTTGAAAAAAAAAAAAAAAATTACATGAATTTGAAAACAAAGAACAATAACCTAATTCATAATCTATATTTCTATCATGATGTTCAATAATGAAGACCTTTGTTAAAAATGCATGGAGATAAGTATATTTGGTGTATATTAGTTTAACAATCACAGACTGCAAACTTATGGACAATTAAAATGGATTTTATTTTATTGATATAACAGTTATTACCAAACATAAGTAAAATAAATTCATCACATGCATTTATCTATAATAATTCAAATAGAAAAAGAGAAAAACAAAACCTCACACATTAAGTATGAATACAATAAACATTTACTCAAAAAGAATATACAACGCTACAAACAATCAATGGTGTAGTTGCAACGTAAGCAGTTTCGGAACCTGGGAGACAATAATCGCACTGTTTTAAGGAAGCTTTAACAAGTTTTTCTTATTTATTTCTTGTGTAAAAAAGCAATGCCAGAAGAGTGTTCCAGCTCCATTCCCCACAAACAATCTACATTATATGGATTAACAATAAATAAACATTTCACTTACCAACATATATCCAATTTAATAAAAGAACAGCCAGAGCCAATGACTTCATTTCTACTTCAACTTCGCTAATTTGATATACAATTCATAGCTCAGTGTTGATGATAATAATTAAAAAAGCTGCCTATTTTGCGAAGATCAATACCTAGATTAAAAGAGAGAAACAATAAGAAGTATATTTCAAAGGAAGAAAAGAAAATGATGCATAAACTACAATGTGATCAACTACTTATGTCATTTCAAACAAATATAAAATCCAACAATGAAATACTTATCAACTAAATAAGGTGAAAAGTCTCAACATAATCTTCACAAGTCACATATCAATAAAATATGATTTAAAGTAACAAACTTGTAAAATGACATCAAACCTTAATTATTCACTTATAAAATGTACCAATACTCAATATATCTTTAAAAAAAGCATTTAAGCACATTCTTTTCAGGTTTTTCTTTATTTTTTAGTATGTTAGTAAAAAAAAAAAAGTTTGAAAAACCAATAAATCATCTGGAAAGGGTAAAATAAAAAAAAAATTAGTACTTTATCACTAATTTAAACGTACAGTGTTATGGAACGTTTAAAATACTGACAAAGTATTTATGTCAACATTTACACACATGCAACCACTTTACGTGCACACTGCATAGCCTTGAGAACGTAAAATAAATAAATACAGTAGAACAGTCAGTTTAGAAAATTGCAAAGTTGACTTATAATAGAATGCTCTGGAATGGTTTCTTATTTGAACTGGATTTTGAACACAAAGAATTTTGACAATGAGTTAATATGGCAACAGTATGATTCAACAAGAAAATACTTGTTCGTACCAAATTTATAATTTAAAACTGAGATAATTTAATTAAATTATTAAAAATATTACGGAACATATCTTTTAGTATATGGCAAAATTTTGACAATGAGGCAAGTAAAAAGAAAATTGTAAATTAAACAATAATTTATTAAATAACACGGCAAAGAAGTTATTTCACACATTCCTGAATCGAATATAGGAAATTATAATGAATTCCTAACAAATATGATGACAATAACAGTACAATTAAGAATTAATAACGGTTCAAAATTCAAAGAAATAATGCATTATTTATAAATATGTACCTTAAAGACATTCTTCTGATGAAATACTGCCAGTTATTTTCCTAAATAACTTGCATAAAATAGACGTAAAGACTACATTTATATGTTAAATGGACTAGCGCATACTTCCAACAAAAACAAAAACATTACTTAAGTACCATTGAGTTGAGATGTTCATTGAATGAATGTTTAGGTGGGTGATTGATTGCTTGACTCATGAAAAAGAAACCGAAAGAAAAAGAGTTTCGTAATCAAAATAAAGAAAAAAACTTAATATTTTAAGTTTACCACTAAATAAAAATCATGAGAATTAAATATTAATGAAAATTTTTCACGCAATATTCCAACTGCAGAAAGTTTTAATAATCGCCTAGCTAGCACAACTGGTAGTGAATAATGCAGAAGAATATGTGTTAAAATCGGTACACAATCGGTTATTTAGCAGAAACTTTAGTTCACTATGGAAGAGTTTTCTGAATGTAAATAAACATTAAAAACCTGGATTTCCGCTTTGAAGATTCCCAGGTCTATTCTGGTACCCCAGTTGGGTTGGGAGACGTCACTTTTTCCGCCCGTTAACGACAAGTGCGATTCTCAAACCCGTTTTTCCAACCGGTTGGGATCTCGTTCGGTCGAGAAAAGGACTCCGATTTCTCGGCAAACGCTATTCGCTAGCGAGAAGTGTTGTTTCGATATCAGAACTTGTCAAATTTTCGTTTAAAATGGAGGCTGCTCAGACTTTAATTGTGTTTTGAAAGGGTTTATCGGGATAAATGTAATCCATCTGACCAATCTGAAGAATTTATCAATTACTTTAGATTTTTTAAAAAGTAGTGAAATCTTTTACTACTCCATCAAGATAGTCGATAATGATAGTTGATAATTAGCTAAGATCAATTACATTTAAAGATTTAATTGCTTAATATTTTCTTATTAAATTAAATTAGGGTAATATTTAATAATTTTTTTAACATTGAGTGTGGAATGACTTTCCTCATTCCGTATATATCATTACAATTTTTTTAATTTGGGTTTTAATTCAAAGAAATTTGTCAAATATTTACAAAGTAATTGCAAAATCTGACAATAAAAGAATTTTTCTTATTCCTTGATAAAAATGTAATTTTTTTCATGTTGTGAAAACTTGCTGAATTTAATAACTTTTTTTCATGTTTTATTTTCTTATGTAATTGGAAAAATAAACAAATGGTTTGCAATATTAATTTATAAGATTTATTCATGTTAAAATAATTGGCATGGAAAAAAGTTTATTACTTTTCCTCTCTCTAGAAAACTGGTAAAATTACATCAATATATTGAAAAAAAAGACTGCAGTTTATGTTCTATAAATGTATAATATTATTATAAATGTATATTTTGTAAAAGATAAATGGTTCACCCCCCCCCCCTCCCTTAACAATGGACTTATGAAAGCAAGAAAGATGCATTATAATGCATCTTATAAGAGTAGAAGTTAAATCTTCCCACCTCTTACCCTTGGTGTCTTTAGAAAAGATGCGATCAACTATGCGATAACGGTGAAACTAAGAATAACAGCAGAATTTTGAAACTTGCTTGAATCTTGAAAAGAAAATTGGCTTTAAAATGAGCAAATGACACTGGAAATAAACGAGCGAATCGCATAGAATGTAATAACATTCTGCTAAATATTTTTTAGTTTATAATATTTTTTCGATTTCCTTACCATTGCTGTCTATAAAGGAAACTGTTGTTATCTATGTAAAATGCAAGAAAGTTTTGAAAATTTCAGCAAATGAAAGAAACGGGTTCGAAAACAATTCGCTAATTGAATCTGGTGGATACTAGAGTTCACGAAAACTTCTCTTTTATTCTTCAATGTCGGTAGAAAAAATATTTAAGAATTTTTTTTTAATTTTTAAGATATCACTAAAATTTCCTAAGCAACTATCTAGAACTGAATTTCGTTTCAGATGCTATTAATTGGATGAAAATGTTCAATTAGGAACTAAATACGGATTTAGTTTTGTTTTTGAAAACAAAATATATGAGTGTGAAATACTACACGAAACTGAATCTATTTCAATCCGTTACACAGAAAATTATTTATGTAATATTATAATTAATTTTGGAAAAACTAAGCATTAGAATTGTTTCGGTAACATTTTGCAAAAACAGCTATACTTGAAAATGACCATTTTACAGTTTGCTCGTAATTGTATAACTACAGTGACTCAAAAAAGTATTGGAGCACAATAAGCTATCAAACATTTTGTGAAAGAATAAATCAATTTTTTTATTTCAACCAAATGCTTTTTGTACATGTCATATCTGTAAGCTAAATAAAATCCAAAAACATGAAAATTAATTTACAATATTGTTACAGTAATACTGGAATGAACATTTCTTGTTGCATAACTGAAATTAATGGTCAAAGAAGTTTTGGGGCACGCAAGCAAAATTGTTCTATATCACTCAAACATTATTTCTTAATAATGTGTTGGTCCTCCTTTACATTTTATGACTTCATTCAGTCGTTTAGGCATGGATTTCACAAGATTTGCACAAACATTTCCTTCTATTTTATCCCATTCAGACATGAGTTTTTCTCTAAGTTCATTTTTGCTGGAAATTTTAAATTTACGAATTCTGTTATTCAAATGGTCCCAAATATTCTCATTGGGATTGAGATCCGAACTCTGTGCAGGAGTTCTAATTACTTGGGGACAGTGATATAAAGCCCAGAGTCTGCAGATATGAGCATTGTGCTTTGGGTCATTATCCTGATAGAGTTTTTAATGTGGAATATGCCATTTTTTCAGCATTCTGTTTCAAATTTTGTTTTAAAATGTCTAAATACATATATTTGTCCATTATTCCATCAATAAAATGTAAATTCCCCACACCCACGGCACTCATACAGCCCCAGACCATCTGACTACCACCACCATGTTTTACAGAAAGTCAGATTCTTCATTTCCAGTTCATTATTGGGTTTTCGCCATACCATTTGCTTCCCATCGCTTCCAAAAACATTATATTTACTTACATCTACAAATAAAACTGAATTCCAAAACTCCGGAGGCCTTTTAATAAAGGATTTAGCAAATTCCAAACGAGCTGTTCGATGTGCTTTACTTAAGAATGGTTTTCTTCTAGCTACTCAGCCATGAAAATTGTATTTTCTCAAGATATTCCGGACCGTTTCTGGGTTAACAGACTTGTTAAACCTTTGTTGTGCTTTTAAAGTTAATTTGACTGCACTGGTTTTAGGGTTGCAAATAACTTTTCTAACAATCCACTTTTCTTCACGCTCAGTGAAACACCTTGGGCGACCTGTTCATGGTCTGTTTTTAACGGATTTTGCCTTCTTGTATTCCGAAATTATATTATGTACAGTAATTTACTTACAATTACAATTTCACCAATTTTTCTCTCGGAGCTTCCACGTTTCGAATGACAAATGGTAAGTTTTCTGATGCCAATGGATATCTCTGATTTTTTTCGACCCACTCTACCATGCAAATGATGCACTAACGTCGTAGCTCCTGCATTTTGCTTCTTAACTAGTGTTTTCTAGGTTTGCAATTCTATTTGCTGTTGTATCAGATATTCTGCCAGAATTGACTTCTTATCGAGCTGGTTTTCTTGAATGCTCCAATACTTTTTTTACCTTAATTTCGTAGTTGCAGACGAACCATTTCAAATAGCTCATTTCTATATTAGTTGTATTTAATTGTAATGGTTGTAATAGATTTCTCAGAGTGTTTAGATACAAAAAAATTATTAAAATTATCTTTTGTTTTTATGTAATAGTAGAATTTACGAAATGAATGCTTCAGCGTTTCTTGTGCCACAATACTTTTTTGATTCACTGTACGTCCAATCTAGGATTCATCCGCTTATTTACTTTCAGTCTTGGGTCGAGACAATATTTTTCTTGTGAAAATGAGATCGTGACGATTTCTTCCATCAGTACAGGGGCAACAAGAGGAAAAAGTAGAAGAAGCTCAGCTTTAAGACGAAACAAAACAAAAAAAAAATGAAATTTCAAACATTGCGAGCAGAAGTTAGATAGAGACATGGGGGGGGGCGGGATAATGTAGACTTAGAAGTTGTTTAATTAGTCAAAAATTTGAATAATAAATACCTTTTATTGCGAAAAAATAAAGGGATTTTTTTCTCTCTATTTCTAGTTTTCTTTTTTGTTGCAAAACAGATTCTACAAAGAATTTAAAAAAATTTCAAATGGAATCTGAAATTTGCTAAAATTAGACAAAAAGCCAGACAGCATTCAAACTAACATAAATGAGGAAATAATTTTAAATGTTAAAAAGCCTTTGTTTTGGAAAGAAACAAATACAGTTATTATTACCATCGTCAGAGGTTAGGCGCCTTTGGCGGCTCACTTGCCTGGAGTATTTAGAACTAATACACTATATTTATGCATTTGATAATCTAATATAGGATTTCAGTCGAGTTTTGGTCATAAATGACATAATAAAAAAATTATCACACTTTTTTCCTAAAACTGGATTTCTATCAATCTGCCCCATACAACGCGTACAATGATACACACGGAAAAATCTAAAATAACGATGGTTAATAGGTCTGGGATCAAAACAAAAGTGTTTCATCAATAAATTTTATATTCCAAATCAAGGTTTAAAAGTTTAACAAAGTAAAAAACTTTTATTTTAATCAAAATTCAACATTTTTAATGAGACTGGAACATAAAACAATAATGCATAAGAAAATAATTAATTTATGTCTACAAATAATAAATGAGAATGTGTGTGTCTAGAAATACTTTGGAGGGAGGGAATGTGAGCCTCGAAGCCGTTTTTGGAAATTTTGATTAATTAAAAAATAAGGGAAATTTTCACGTCCTTCCTTGATGACTTACGAAAATAATATAGCACAAAAATAATTTTTCCACCATCTGAAAATACAAAAAATTATCTTTTCAATGATATTAATTGATTTTCCGTACATTTTTTCCAATTTTAATAAATTCGTAAAAAATATTTGAAACTTAATTTACAACAATACTTTTCATTTATGTAATGACATCCAAACCGTTTTCATTGTTTAAACAAATTCTTAATTGTGTGTTTCTCTTAGATAGTTCATTTTTATGTTTTTCTATTTCTGAAAACGATTTTGAAAAGTAGTTGCTGTTAAGTCTCATTGATACACAGAAGATGCGTATCAATCTTCCTCTCTCTTTTTTACTTAAAACAAGTGGTCACGCAAAATAAACACTGAAAAACCTCAAAACTTCTTATAGTTCAGAAAAATAAATGATTTTTCCTACCTTTGGTGCAGATTCCTTGGCAGGAAAATGTAATTAGTGAAAGAAATCACACAACACATACTTCAGAGTAAAATTTACTTCGACCAGAAGAGTGGAAGTTTGATTCATTTGTAAATTAACTTTTGACTTAACATGACCGAAAAATATACTGTGTGCTAAGGATTACAGTGGCATATATATTGTATATGAGAGAATGTGAACATCTTGAGTCATTCCAATCATCAAAATTTATGGACTGTATCAATGTTCCCACGTATCAATCTAACCCAAATCCCTCTATACATTTGTTGCACTCTTTCATCATAGTTCTTTCGCAAGGAAAAAAGGCTTCGTCATCGCTTCTACTGATGATGCATTTTCCATTCAAAAGTCTTTCAGGAAAATCCTTCATTTCTTTTTTGATACAAAAAGGAAAATTCTTTATTCCTCAAAAACTTCTATATTAGATACAGAATGTGTAAAATTTAGTTTGAATTGTTCCTTTATGTATTCGAATTTCATTTCATTCGCATTGGCGTACTTAGAAATCCCATACTGACTTCCAAACGACAAATAAATTTTAAAAAAAATGAAAGAATTCTTCTTTCACGTGAAAGGCTAGTTGTCGAGAAAATTCTTTTGAAGGTATTAAAATCTTAGGTTGAAGTAAGAAGAAATTGCCTTTGCTTGTCTAAAGGAAAAGAAAAATTACCGAAAAAAGCTTTCTACTTGTCTTTTATCTTTTGCTTCACTTTTAGACAGAAGTCTCAGTAATTCGGAGATTTCTTTTCAGTCTTTTATCAACAGGAAGTTTAAGAAATAAAGTCAGAAGGAACGATAAAAATAAATATTGAGTCGCTCCAAAAAGTTTTTAAAAAGCTGCGAGTTTCGGTATTTGGAAGATTAAGTCGATTTCGATGCTTTTTATTCGTGTATTTCATGATACCTTTCCACAAAAATATTTTTAAAAAGTAAATGCAGTTAAAAAAATCCCTGTCGGCAAGCCGGATGGCAAAGGTCGATTACTTTATTCCGGAGATATAAGGAAAAGAACATTTCGCCCTCTATTTTCATAAGGATTAGAGATGCAAGATTGGAAGAGGGTGGAAGAGACTGCAAATGACGAGAGCTTTCCAACAAGGGGTAACATGCATAGATTGAAAGGCACTTTAAGTTAGGGGGAGGGGGCAAATAACTTTTCAGTTCATAACTTCTAAGCAATTGCAGCTGTAAAAAAACTTTAAGAACAAAAATTGTTCGTTATGAAAAGGCGATAATTCGTCTAATTTGAATTTTTTCCATCTTCAGTTTTAAAGGATATATTGAGAAATGGAAATTTTTACCCCCACCATTTCCACCCCCTTTGAGCTGGATAGCCCATCTACGAACTCAGCTGAGATTTTTACTATCCTTACAACATATCCCATGCGGGTTAAAATCAAATCAAAATTACTCCAGTTATCGCCGGTTAGTCCTGTGATGGTTTGGGTTTTTTAGGTTTTTAGACATCTGCCGGTAGGGAAGTAAAAATTTGGGGGAACTTTCTACAACTGAAATTGAAAAGGCTGAATGTTTCCTAATGCGTTTAGTGCAAAGGGAATTTTTTCTCGTCATGGGCAATATCATTACTGTAAATACTTTTAAAGATAATGAGGGCTTAATTCGGGTTAAAACTAGAATCACTGAGCGGAAATATGATCTAAATCTTTTGTCGCCTATTCTGCTTCCAGATAAGTGTTTCCTGACTAAGAGGCTAATTGAATATTTCCATAGGAAAAAATGTTATACAGGCACGCAAATACTTCTTTCTATTGTCAGAGAGAAATTTTGGATTTTAAGGGGTAGAAGGACAATCAGAAATGTTATTGGAAATTGTGTAAGATGCAAGAGATATAACGCGAGATCAGTTAACAGTGAAAGTGTACCTTTTCCAGTCGATAGAGTAAGATACACTAACGTGTTTGAATTAATAGGCATTGACCTTGCTGGACCTCTCTTTCTAAAAAATGGTGCAAAGGTGTGAATTCTGCTATTCACGTGTGCCGTGTATCGTGCCGTGCGTTTTGAACTGGCCACTTCTCTGTCAACAAATAATTTTTTGCGGTGTTTTCGTCGCTTCATTGTCAGAAGGGGTAGGACTTCTGAAGTGCACACTGATATTAGTACTAATTTTAAAGGTACTATTCGGGAGGTGAAAAACCTGGACTGGACAAAATTTGAATGTGAAACTGAAATTCAACGCATAAAATGGAAGTTAAATCCTCGTACTGTTGCATGGTGGGGGTATGGTGGGAGAGGCTCATATGAGTACTCAAAGATCTGCTGAACCGCACCTTAGGGAAAGCAGTTCTGACGTATGAAGAGCTTCTCACCGTTTCATGTGACTGAGAATCCATTATCAACAGTCGTCATTTGATTTATGTGTCAGAAGACTCGGACAATCTAGTGCCTCTAACACCTGCAATGTTCGGTTTGGATTTAAGTGATTTTGCCAATTTTCTGAAAAGAGTGGAATTTTGAGCAAAACTTTTGAATATCAGAGGAAGGTTTCAAAGGAACATTTGGGACTACTGGTACAAAAGCGTTAAAAGGCAACGGTTCGAACCCTTAAAGTTGGAGAGGTTGTTCTTGTTGAGAATCCTAATAAGAAACGACTCTATTGGCCTTTAGACAGAATTCTTGAATTAATTCATGGTAGAGATTCCTGGCAGAGTTCGCATTTTAAAACTTAAATGAAGTAACTCTGTAATCATTCGACCAATACAAAGAGATTTGCTTTGGAAATTCAACTTACTGAGGTTGATCTGCCTAATGGTGCTCTACTAGAAGCTGAGTCACCTGCTGAAGTCGCTAGTGATCCTCTATCTACAGTTGCTGATTTGTCAGGGAATGCTACAATGCCAACAGATGATCCTGGCATCGATATAGTTGAGGTGTCAAGGTAAGGACGAACTCTCTGAAGGCCTAAGAGACAAGGCGTTTCGAAACTCTTCTGTTTTTGAGTCTAAATAGACTAAAAAAAGAGGGAAGATGATTCGTTTCACAATACACAGGCCAACTGGGTGGCTCCTGATTCGAAGAACATTTCCTCTCAGGCGAGGTACTTGCTCAATTTCACTGTAACCATTTTAAGAGATTTGCTATACATTCCTGTTTTACTTTGTACAGTTAGTTGTCATAAAGATGTCCTGTAAATAAAGTGCTGTGAAGTTTTTATTGGATTTTAATCAATGACTCTCTACTCGCTATTTTTAGAACCTGCATCAATTAAATAAGTTTTTGTAAGCTACACATATAGAAATAAGTGAGTTTTAGAATGGAACATGACATGGAACTTGTAAAGGCGATCGCTACAGGGGACTCCGCCAATGAATTATGTAAAAGAAGCGGATACACCACATAAAGTCCATTGAATACTTAACTTTAAGTACTCTAAAGGATTATTGTCGGCACTGCATCCTACTTGGCATTATTTCGGTCATGTTGCGTAGATTGTAATGTTATTCATATAATCCTGTTGCTGTGTTGTTGTAAATTTGTATTCCATTAAATATATACAATTTTCTTTCATTTAATTCCTTGATAAAGATTAGCCACCTCTAGCGTTTGAGACCCCATATTCGGTTTTAAAAGTGTCGTGTTTCTGTAGGTTTGACCAAGCCTTAAAGCTTATCTAAGAGCTTTCGGAATCAAGTTGACCTTATTTGGGAATAAGGTTGCATATCAACGAAAGAACTACGACAATAATATATTTATGTACTTTACGAACATCAACGACAGACCGAATTCAAAGCTTCTTATACTCACACCAGTTAAAGACCTTCCAAAACGTAGATATGGATGCAACAAACGTCTGATCATTTTCATTGAATCTGACTCCAATTGGAACTCTTTGATTTCGAAGCCAGGCTTTATCGCGAAGCACCCCTGACTCATGTATGTAATCCGGAATGAACACTTGTTGCTTTTTATTTAACTATATCTTTAACAATTCATAGCATTCATAGAGAGTGGTGTAACGGTAATCAATAATCAATTGCGTGGATTCTGTTCTTTGCATCTACTTGGATGGTCAACATGCCGCACGAGAGATAAGGTGAAGGGAAAGTCTTTTTTTACCCTCCTCGTTGCTATATAAGCACTATTCTGACACTTCATCCATTTTTTCTATTGTTGGTATTTTATGTTCACCGACAGGAGGAGCCCTGAGTTATCAAGTCTGAAAATTTCGCATTTTATCTTATTTGTTTCTCGAACACAGCACCTGCTTACCCTCTTTTTGAGCCGCTACTGTTTTTTCCTCCGGATATCGACCATTCGTGATTGCTGGTAAATATCTTGAATATCTACTGTATTTGTTATGTTTTAAGTTAATATCTTTCGTTAATCTTACATTTTAGTCTGGATGGTACATGCCGTACTCGTCGGCGTCATATAGATATTAAGCATTCGCTTGACAATAAACCCTTTAGAACTCAAATGAATGGCACTTTGAAGAAGTTTGCCATTCAGTTCCCTTTCATTTCCCCATTTTATTTGTTTAATCTTAATGTGTTGTTTTTTATTGAAGCATGATTTCTATTGTTTGATTGTATCATAATTGGTTAGTTGATTATAGACAATATTGTTAATGTATAACTTGATTGCTGCGTTGCGCGCAAAGGTATATTGATATTGTTTACATTCTTCTGGTCTTCTGTAATTTCTTTATAGTATGATGTAATTAATATGTCATAGTTCAATGCATAGACAAAATCTTAACGAAAGAACTGAAAAAAAAATGGAACTGTTAAAACCACTAGACACCGCACTGACTGTGTTAAATTGGGTCTTTTAGATTATTGTTCCTCGGCCATACTCATCTTAACCACATAAGGCAAAAACGTCAGCCTAGAGTTTATTGCTTTCGTTATGTGTGTGACGTCACTTTAAATTACTGAATTTAGAATCAAAGCAGAATAAGTAAAATTACTTCTAAGCAGAAACATTTATACTTTTTTGCAGTTACGGCTTTAATCGAAACAGCAAACTTCTCTTGGCTTAGAACGTAGTGTAGTGGGACGTGTAATATTTAGATTCTTATTATGCGCATTTTATATTTTAGCTTCTTTTAATTTCATTGGCAACTATTTGTTGTCGAATTCAACATTAAATTCTTTCAACTGCAATCATTACGAATATTGGTATCTGAGTTTTTAAGGTAAGCTATTTACTGTTAATTCTTACAAAATATTTCTATATCTATTATCATTCCTCGCATTTTTAAGGAAAATGTGGGGAGTATTAAACTTTATATTTATTATTATATTTAGTGTTTCTTTACCTTGTAAAAATGAGCTGAAATATTTTACTGTCGGTTCTTTTAGAAATCTTTTATCATCTCTCGAGTTCATTCATTAAATCATCAATAATAAAAAACAGTATCTAAGATTTGATGAGATGTAGAAATCCAAGCAATTTTATGTCGCAAATTGGAATTTCCTAATAAAAATAGGGTAAAATTTAAATTTTAAAAAAATAATTTCAAGATTGTCATATATACTTAACCATGAAGTTAATCAATATCCTACTTTAACTCTATTTTTTTGCGTATTTGTTTCTAAGAAAATGAATACACTAGATAAATCAGAATGAAGGTTTGCGAATATGTATATCGGAGTAATATCAAAAGAACCGTTTCATATTGTGCAATTAAATGAGAGAAAAATGCAGTTTCAGTTCAATATTTTATAATGGTTTTATTTCTCATGAAGAAAAATCTATTTATGCATAATTGAAAATCTATTTGTTTTTAATATTGGTTTTAACATTGTTTCCAGTTCTTTTTATTTTAAACTTTCTTTTGTCTCCTGTTTTCCTGTATTAAATATTTAATGCGGCTAGTTGGTACATAATGTCTTTTTAATGCCTGATTTTAAATATAAACTGCTGAATGAGTTTTTTTTCACTTGATAAATTAATTTTTTTTGTATTGTCTATTTTCTTGCACCGTTTTAAACTTATACTTTTAAAATGTCAAATTAGATTTTCTTCAGGCTTTGCATATTATAACAACTGAATTTCGGCCTCTTTTAACTTATAGTATTTAGAATTCATGCATTTTTTTCACGTGCTTAACCGTCATATCATCAGTACGCAAAAATCTGGGCAGCATTATTCCGGAATATTTGATTACATATTAAAGAAACCTTACAGATATCATGGTTATTAAAAATACTAGGGCGTTGAATGCGGATGATGTGTTCTGAACCAAACATACATTTTATATTTTTTTTTATTATTGTTTAGGCGTCCAGCTATTCGCTCATTTATATATTTAAAAATAATTGACAAAATTAGATTACCAGTCTCCCAGCTCCAGCCACTTCACCTATTTCGGTAATATTTATTTCATGGAAGCTTATGACGCCCAGATATGTCATCAATGATCACCTGACACCCACTACCCTCTGTTTTGTAGATATAATGCAAAATAAAACTGTCACAGTCTCTCAGCCTCTACAATCACCAATGGACCTATGCACCGTTTAAGTTCGAGATTATAAAAAAAAAACAGCTGTGGAGGAAGATTAAAGAAAGCGATCGGCCTATTAGCGACTCAGGAAATAAAAGCAGTTCCGGAGTCAGCTGTTTAAGATCGACCAATGGCTGCCTCCGGTGGTCACGTGTCGGAGTGATGCGGACGTCACATGGCAAGGTCCATTTGCTGTTGTGGGCATGACTGCGAAAGCAGGTAGCCGAAGGCGGCTGGGTATTATGTCCAGTCGAATTGCACTTTAGATGGGAAAAATATATAACAGAAATTTTATTGTTTTTAAGCGAGTTGCGTCGAAACATGCAGAACATGGTACTGTTTTAGTAACGGAGATCGACCATAAAGGAGAAATTGAACGATCGGTTTTTTACATTTAAATAAAGGCATTAATTGAGAGAAAAAGTTTAAATTAAAATTATAAGTAGTAAAAAGACTTATAAAAATGAGTCGTCGAACGTTAAGAGAGCTTAATTAGGCAGGAGTAAATTTAAAAAAGCCAGTAAATTTTTTGGAAAAGAAGCTTTTAATTTTTTTTTACACAAAACCCCTGAAATGTTTGAAAATTCACACGGCATTATATAGAAAGAGAGGAAGAAATTTCAGAACGATATCTGCCTAATGTTTCCAAAAAAAATTCAAGTTTTTCTGAAAAAAAGAACGTTGTCAGAAAATGCTTGTAAGCAATTTATCAGCCCAAATTTTCGGAGCGAAAAAAACTTACTTAAAAAAATGTTGTTCTACACTTCGATGGTTTGTAAAAGTAGACTTTCAGAAAAGAGTGAAGAAAAATTAAGTCAGTTATGATTTTGTTTTCTTATTTGACTGAATTAATTTTCTCCAAAGGAAAATTTTTTTTGGCGATCTCTTGATTATTCATTTAGGCGTAATAATGAGACAAAATGTTAATGACTCAATCTTTAGTTTTCAAGGCGTGTTATTGAAACTGACCATTATAAAGCGATTTGAAATTATAGAACAACACTTTAAAGTAGGTCTTATTTATCAAATGCCGCGAATCTGGCCAAAAAAAAAGTACTTACAGTGATTTTCCGAAAACGTTCTTTTTTCTCGAAGAAGTTGGAATTCTTCAAAAAAATTATTCAGATTTCGTTCGAAATTTTAACCATATATGCCCTACCATAAAGTGAACTTACGTGAAATTAAAAAAAATTAGCTTCATTTGTAAAGAAATTAAAAATACTTTTCCAAAATTTATGTTTTTAAAATTTACCTGCCTAATAAAGCTACTTAATGTTCGACTCATTTTATAGTTAATTTTACTACCAAATATTTTATTTAAACTTTCACCTCAGATTAATAGCGTTTTTATTTTAAACGCAAAAAAAAAACGATCGTTCACTTCCCTTCCCCTTATCTCGGTCCGGACCTCCGTCAGCAAATGGTGCCATGTTTGACATGGCCGAATAAAACAAATCGCAAAAGCAATAAAATTGCTGTTAGGTTGTTTTTTCATATTTTATACTTTTATGACAATCTGACTGGAGTATTATCCTGTTGCTAGTATGTCCTGTAAGATGAAGCATTTTCCACCTCTCTCAACATGAAGGGTACGGTCAGGTGACCGCTGATGACATATCTAGACGCCATATTCTGTTCTAAGGGTGCACCTCGAATATGGGGATCAGAAGCTGTCCTATAAGTAAGCAGTCTCGCTTCCCGGTGGATATAGTAATGGTGTGGGTGTTGAATTGGGTCTCCGCAGATGAAGGGTCGTACTCCTGCCTGAGGGATCACGTACGACCCGCTCATAAAAAGGGCTGTTATGCGAGGGCCACAGTGCCCGATTAATTATCATGGCGGTTAGGTCTTTCAGGCTTTTAGCATTTCTCGCTGCTCGAACAATTGATTTCTTCATGGCTGTAACTAGACGCCATAATGTTTGCAGAAATAAAAATAGTCGAAATTGTCCAGTGGTTGGGGCTGGGAGACGGTTTGAATGTCCTCACTTGTTGCCAAAAAAATAAATTTTATTTAATTCTTAGCTGTCTAACACTAGAAATTATATAAGAAAAACAATGGTGTCCGGGAGCGATACTTTAAGATATCTATAACTGCTTTGCCTCCCCCATACACCACTTTTGGTGAATCAAGCTGCTCTACTGTTAAAAACCTCGCTGTATATATGGTGCTGGTGTCATTAGATGCGTGGGTTAATCGTCCTCTGGTGTGATTTAAAATCACGAGTCTGTCCCAAAATAGCCTCGTGTTGCTTCCAAACGCGAAGATAATGTAACTAAATCTGAATTCAAGTTCTCCCAGGAAGACCTTGACCATAATGCCGCTGTATGCTAAGCTACCGAAATATTACACCATAATATTTCCAAAGAGAGTATTCTTTTGTTGGAAAGTAAGGGGCAGTTTTCATACCGAATGTTACTTGTGAATATTCCTGCTAAAGTTCGAAATGTATGTTGATACTCGAACTTTAAATGAGTTCGATAACATAAAAAAATTGAGGTTTTAACTTCTTTACATAACTTAATCGATACTTTAAAAAAGTATCCACGGGGAAAACGTATCGGAATGTGAGTTGAAGTCTCAGTGTCCAGTGCGTCATTTGTCCAGTGACGCGATTGGGTGGAAAAGTAAGATGTATAAAAAGATTTATAAAGCTCATTTAAATGTAGCTGGAGTAGACGACAAAATTTAAAAAATAATGACAAATTCAGCTAGCCTGTGACACTACTGATTTTTTTCATAATTTATAGTCATTGGGAGATAAATGAATAAAAATTTAATTTTCTCTCCCAAGAAGTAGGAGTGCACCGCCCCTCTACTCTCCAGCTGTCTATTGTCTTTCTACTGAAAATAGAAAAAACAATTGAATCAATACGTTAACAGTTGTTTGTTTAAAATGATAAGACTTTCCTAAAAAAATTCTTTTCCTTGAATTTCGGTCACCACGTCCTTGTTATATTTTTTTTTTTGAACGTATTGATTGTCCGTGGTTTTTCCTTTCCCTTATTCAAATTATTAACGCTAGTAAAGAAATTTTTATTGCTATAAGCTGCAAAATATTTCATAAAATAAATAATTGTTAACTGCTCTTTGATTTTCTAATTATGCATTTCTTTTACTTCAGCGCCTGTCTTTTGGGTGAAATGTACAAAAGAAGAGTGAAGAGGGAAGTTTCCGATGAATTTTCTTGATGAAATAAACAGCACCTCTTAGTCATTTGATCACGTATTTATTCAATACTTTTGCTGTTTTGAAGTGAACTGTCGTCCATTGGTCCGATATTATTCCTGAGAGTTTACAAAGATGTCGGATTTCTCGTATAAAATCCTGCCTACGGAAGATAAGTCATAAATTTGAGAGATTCTGGATCTACAAGTCATGTCGCGAGAATCCCTTCAGCGTCATGCCTTGTGTATGATCAAAACGATATTATGCCTGCAGCTTTGGAACAACAACAAGCTTGAGGTTCAGAGCTGACGATTACAAAATTAATGAGTCAAGTGGAAAGCTTCTAGAACTTAAAATTTCTCACATGATTAAGGACGACCGGATTACACATGGTGGTGTAACAATCAAAAAAATTCTTAATTTCGAAATATGGTTGCCAGAAACTTGAAATCTTGTATCTCCCGCGGTTCATATCGTAGCATCGGAAGTTTTGCTGCGAAGATGAGAGATTCATTATCGGAAGCCCTCAGGAATTTGCTCGAAAATACACCCAATTTGAAAGATATGTACACCCTCCTTTAGCTTTGATTTGAAAGCTTTAAGAAACTGCCGAAAGCTACGCAGATTGAGGTTGCATTTTCTTGAACCTCGGCAGCATTGGTTTGAATTTGCGAAAGAGAAAGATCACTTTCAAACCATAAGTACTTTTGAATTCTTCACTATTTGTGTGATCGATGCAAGTAAGCGAATACCCATTGATCGATGTTGCGATTATTTCAAAGCACTCTGCCCTGAGCTTGCTCTCTTGGGATTTATTGAATCATCAGGGCATGGTCACAGCTTCGCAGAATGGATATCGCCGCCTGAATTGGAAATTACGGCATTGCTGTTGAGAGACAGAGAATATGACTTCAAGCAGAGAATATCCCTCTCAATCACCGTATCACGGTCTTCACCGAATTAGAGAAGCAGTACTGAATTATCCTATTGATCGAAGAGCCTGGGACTTCTCGACGGGTGTTTTTCAAGAAGTATACCGTGTTTAAGAAAATTCCCAGAAATTTAATCTACTTGAATATATCTTTAGGTGGCAATGAGAGCGGCAGTGCTTTTTACTGGATGCATTACGAGCAATTGACCTCAACTGAAACATCTATCCTTTTTTTCACTACTAGCCCATTTGACCTTAGTTTGCTTTTTTTGCAGAATTGTCATAATCTGGAATCACTCAGAATCGAAGCAGATGAATCTTAATGTATTCAAGCCAACTTGCCAGTATCTTCCGAATTTACAACGGTTAACATTTAACCGTATACATGACAATGGCCGACGAGTTTTAGCCTTCTTGCGACTGCAACGAACTGATTGAATTGTTTATACTAGATGCTCATTACTTCAATGATGAGACTTTTTGCACCATTTTCTTGAGAGTGATTTCTTCAAACTTGAAAGTGGCTTTCTGCCTGTGTGTGGTTTGGATGGTGAGCATGATTTAGAGAGCTTTTAAACGCCCTCAACTGGAAAAAAGTTGAAATCTTTAGCAGTGACTTCAGAACTCATTTGAAAGAGTTATAACAGAGACAAATCATAAGGCAATTGCGTAATGAAGACAGTGTTTTAGCAAGGGACGAAATTTTAAGAGAAGAAGGAAGCATGATGAATGTTAATTGTATAGAATGTGCGATATTTTCGCTATATTTTATATTAGTCTATTTAGAAATAGAAACCAATTTCATCCAGTAGTATTTAATAATGTAAAATTATTACGTTTCTTGTTTTGTTTAACTGTGGTACAAAAAGTTTTAGAAATTTGAATTGGCTTTTTTATAACTGTGATTGATTATATTGCACAGATTTTATTTTATTTCCGTAGACTGCGAAATTTAGAAACGCAGTGGCATGCAGTTTTAATTGATATTATAAAAAAATTATTCATTTTTAAAGCAACCAAAGCCAATGCTATGGAAAATAATTTTTTTATTTCCTTTATGTCGTGTCTTTATCAAAATGAAACTATCTCGAGGGTTCGCCACTGACTTTCTCTGCTGATTTCATAGTATGTCGCGATTTATGCAGTTTAGCAATACAGTGAAGAGGATAGTCTGTATTTAATACCCTAACAGTTTTATTTCCTTGTTATCTAAGACGACGATTCATTCTGTCTTTAGAAAGGTACTGTCGTTTTCATTCATTCATCTCGGAGCGTCATACAATACTTGATGTTTATAGATTTTTTGAGTATTCTTTGAGCAAAAATTTAAAACTAATGAATGATAAAATTTTAGTTTTAAGATTAAAATGCGATAATTGATATTAATGACACATTCCCGCCTTTAGTTAATGGTTACATTTTCCGTTCGGCCGATTGACCTGAGAATTAGATACAGCTATTCAATATTGAAGTCAAGTTCCAGCCGCTGATGTTTTTTAAGTTAAAAAATGCCCGGTACAAGTTTGAACTGCTCAATCTCTCCCTTTCAAATGAAGCTTGGGTGCAGTAGAGTAATGAAAAAGTGCATTACCACCCAAACAGTGCTTAAGGACAGCAATGAATTGCTTTCAGAAAATTCATTCGGCGAGAAGCAAGTGGGCACCGTAGAGTAAAAGTTTACCATCTTTACTTATATTCTGATAAATGTTTTCATTGTCACACTTTGAGTCCTAGTAATAGTCTTCAAGCTTTTTAAAATTACACTAGTATCAACTTCCTAGCTAAACGCGATTCCATGATACAGTTATTCATAACCTTACAAACTCTTACAGATATGATCTATCTGTTGTGGGGTCAAGCATTCTTTTCGCATCATTAGTCTCGTATTTGTTAGTGATTCAAATCTGACGGAATTTTGTCACGGAAGAAAGTTCGATCGACTATCACTGTAACGAGCGGAAAGACGTCTTCAGGTAAAAAAAAAATTACATCCAGAGATATAAAAAAAAATACATGAAAGGGAACTTAACTATACATGGACAGAGTAGGATATAATGATACATAGAGTTACAATCCGAATATAATATAAAATATATACAAGAGGAATTATCAAATGAGTGCCGTGAAAGGATAGAATGTTACCTCGAGTTCAATTTTTTTCATACAGCTGCAGCCCATTATTCGGGGCCGGTATTGCTTGTAAACTGTTCGATGCAAACGATAAAGAAAATTAGATGATTGATTACATTGATGATTATTACCAACCTCCCAAAGAATGTGGGACTGTTTCTTGCGCTCTATATCTTGTTGCTTTTTTACTGAGAACTGTACAAGTTTTTCTTAAAAAACATAAACCATATTTCATCCTTCTAGCTCCTTGTGTGTTCGAAATATTGTGTTAATAAACATTCAGATACTCACAGTTCCAAAAATGTTATTTTTTTCCGGATACTGGGAGGTCTAAAACGCGAAGGTTTATCAAAATCTTGAGGTCGAATTCGGACGATTACAATACTTTATCTATGTACATCTCATGTACTAGAAAATAAAAAAAAAACAGCAGTTTTATTAATCCTTCTAAAGGGAAATGGATTTCCTTGGAATTTGAAAGGAACTAAGATCAGGAGCATATAGACAGCGGCGGCTCGTCTCTTTAGGAACGAGCAGTGCTGCAATAGTTGTATAGATGTAAGTTGTAGGAAATTTGTGAGCAATGCACCGAACGAAGTAAATGA
>BGPR01000894.1:0-29366 GCA_013235015.1 Araneus ventricosus
ATGGATAGATAAAAAGCCACCCTCACTTAGTAGCTGGCATAACCGACGCAACTACAGGTAATGCCGGGAGAGTTGTGAACAAGTATGGTATCTCGCAAGTCAGGTAACTTCCGTGCACCGGAGTCGGTAAATTGCCAAAGTTCTAATTTGTGCAATGCAACGTATAGCGCTGCATCTTCCCGAATTCATCTTTTTCCGAGGAGTGGGGAGCTTTGAGATGTAGGGCGCAGCACAGTCGCACCTTCTGACGTTATCGTGACGTCACAGTGGGCTGCGCCGAATCGCAATTTTGGTAAGACTGTGTATTAAGGGAATGAACGGTGTGAAAGATTGGGTTATTTGGAAACAATTTTGTACATATTGTTGTTGTTATTTCTTTATTGTCACCATGGAAAAAGTGTGCATTTGTGGGAAAATTGAAAGATGGAGAGCGGTAATGTTTCGCGTTTTTGGTCGATTTATTGATTCAGAGAATGGTGTGTTTTTGTCCTTAAATGGTGGTTCAAGTTATTCTTATTTTACAGTTTCATTTCAAATCGATTAGGAATGTTTAAAAATTAATCTGATTATAAATAGGAACTTACTGAATAGTTGAGTATGATTTATCGTACTGGCTACTTTTTTAAAGAAAGAGACTAATGCGTCATAAATTATGTAAAATTCCATCAAATATTTTCTTTTTTGAGCGAAAATTAGTAAAAAATGTTGTTATGGAATCTAAATAAATTACCATTGAGATATAATGCAGAAAATATAGAAGTAACGTAGAAAAGAAAATGGAATGATTTCGAAAAGCTTAAATCAAATTCACTTTCTAAAATAATGATTTGGCAACGATTCTGAAAAACAATTTAAAATGCTTACATATTGTTATTAATATAGGACGATGAGAACACTAATCACTGGGCTTAAAAAGCTACTGATAAATATTCCGATTCTTTCTCTGAGTCCCCTGAATGATGCGCTTTAATGCAGTTACTGTCGGCGAGGGTAATAAACTATTCATCGTAGCAATTCATTTGAAGAAGAAAATAAAGTTTATTTAAATCTGAATGAAGAAAATTTATGAATCTGCACGAAAGAACCTTTGTGAATCTTTCTTGTATTTTGATATAAATTCTAATCTTCTAGTCTCGTTATAAGAAGATAGCCCCATAATGAAATGCCCAAACTATAAATGAGATAAAAACAGTTTTTAAAAACACACTTTTATTAATTACTAAAATATGGAAATTTTTGGTTTTTTTTATTTTCTACATTTTAGTTTTTAAATTTATAATTTATTATTATAAAAAGTTTGAAAGCTTGAAATTATTTTTTCTTTTCAAATTTACTACCAGGTGGTGCCACTCGCATGGAATTAAAATTTAATTAAATTTATTGATTTGCTGATAGCTGAGTTCTGAAAATACTGATCCATCGTTAACACATAAGTATACATAATTCGAAAACTTCAGCTTATTAGAATGTGAGTGAAAATTCAAATGCAAAATCCCATCTTTACAAACGTGAAACAAATCAAGTTAGATAAAAGTGTATAATACATTTAACTTAAAATATTTCAAATGTATTTAAAAAAATGAAAATCGCTCCGCAATATTAACTATAACTCAAATGCTGTAAAAAATTCTTAGATATTTAAATAATTTGTGTGCTGTGGTCATAGTTTAAAGAAACTCACATTTATTGCCTTAAAATCATTAAATAAAAGTTAGAATCATAGTGAAATTATTAATTATTAAACTTATTAAATTTGGATTATTTATCTACGATTTTATAATTGATCTAATATTAAATAAAAGGACAATTTACCTGTTAATTTTGATTCTAATTTAGATCCAGCATGTCTGAGCAATTGCTCATAATTTTTCTACCTTCATGCTTCCATACTGTTTAGTTATATGTGATTTGGGCATCAAAAAGAGAAACTGACTCGTTCTCTGAGCACAAACCTGAATCTCTTTTCGAGTTTTTCAGTAGAAATTGGTCTACATTTGAGTTACATAAGAGGAAAGCTAGCTGAATTGTTTAAATGGAGGGAAATGATTCAACTACAATGAAAGTTCACCTTTTCCAATCTTTTGTAGTTCACGGGATTTATCTTTTATTTAAATATTGTTCAGATTTGACTGAAAAACTTGTTTTTACATCCATTCCCACATCTCTGCGGTATTATATTTTACCTTGACCACGTTTTACCATTTAGCTGAGGCAAAAATAGTCAGCATAATGACTCTTGCTCAAAAGAAAGAAACCTATAAACTTTCACCTATGATTTTTTAAAATTGATGCTATTAATAACACAACTAGATTTGAAACCTCAGTCTTAAGAAATGCTATTTTACAGGAGTATACAAACTCGCTTATTTGCTTTCTGAAAATAAAATTACTCGCGTATGTTCTCGAGTTCTGCTATACCATTGTAACTTCGTCATAATTTGTGAACTTAAGAAGCTGTGAGAAATGAAAAATGCAAAGATTTTCTCAAAACGGATGTAGGCGAATCGATAAATTTCAAATTATTTGTTTAAGCCAGGGATATGCAAACATTTTTAGGAGCGTTTCGAGAAAAAAAATGATGGGCCAATATAATTTATTGAAAAACTCAAAAAGGTTTAGAAAAATATATTTTAAAAATTCTTAAATGCTAATGGAGTGAATGAAGCAATGTTTATTGTTTAATTTAGTTTAGTTATATTACCATCTTGTGTTTGAAGCAACACGAGGACTATTTTGGGAAGGATCTCATAATTTGAACCGTGGTTAGATGACGAAGATGACATCTGAAATGGCATTCTTTCCCCAAATTTCCTCACCACACCAGCGGGAAGAAGAAGGTAGCTATGAAAGTATTTCTAAAATTCCCTTATTATCTTGTTTGAAGCGGGTTGCGCTGATTATGCTATAATTCTATTATTTTAAATTATTATACTATTATTTTGACATCTGCCACGAGCCGGATAAAGCTTCTGTGCGGGCCGTAGTTTTCTTGGTTAGTTTGTGGATCGTTAGTAGTTGTATCGAGAATATTAAGGGCCCTTCGATATTATTCTGTACTTAATTCCAAATAGCATTCGTCATGTAGGTAAATGGTGGCAAAATATATTTATGAAATAAAATTCTCTAGTTATCTTCATTTATTCTGCATTTTACAGCCATAATGGATGTGTTGAAAAGAAAAAAAAAAGATACATTATTGTATTTGAACGTCTGGCTTGTCAGTGAAAAAATAAGTCGTTTCACATTTTTATCAGAACTTTCACTCCATTTAAAACGTAATAGTTAAAAGAAACATGATTTTAGATAGAAAACAGGATGCAACTAAGCAGTAATGAAAAAAACTGACTATCTCTTATAGAGACGTCGTTAAAAAAAATGAAAATCAAGAGTTTCTTAAAGAATCGCGATCGCGTCAAAACCTAAATAAGATGTCTGTTCTAGAAAGAGAGATAGCAGTTCTGCGTTTCAATATAAGCTGGAATTTTCAAAATTTTTATATAAAGGTAAATTTGTTTTCTTAGTAGTGAGAATTATACAATATAAAAGATAATATGAGTTAATAATTGATCAGAAACTCTCTTTGTACATTTTTAGTGAAAGTAAGTGAAGAATGATTTGATAGTTCTAATTAACAAAAAATAATAATTACTCATCGTTTAAAGAGTTATGCTGTAAGAAATAAAAGTAATTTTAGTACAAACGTAATTATGTATTTCGCTGCTTATTAGCACTGTTGCAAAAAATTGTGAATCTGCTTTCACCAGTCGTGAATATGACATTTAATTTCATTGCTCAACAAATCGTTCAGAAACAAAAAAAATCCATTAATTTAAGAATAAAAATCACGAGTTTTGTAGGTATAGTTTTCCTAAAAAAATTTATTAAAGGAAATCTTTTAATTTATCCATATATTTTCTGTATTTTTCTATTTTTATTGGCTTCTTAACTGCATTATCATGGGGAAAATATTAAAAGCGGTCACCTTTACTTTTTAATAGTGAGCATTTTTATTGACTTGCAAAAATCGCAATTCACTTTTTCCTCTTAGATTTTACAAGCTGAGTCATATATAAAACATATTTAATGTTAAGAATAAGCAGAAATACCTAAAACACACAAGAAGTCTTCCTATAAAATAAATAAATCTTTATTTTATTGCGCATTTACTAATAGAAAAGACAAAGGAACTGAATTGCGAACTGCGCATGCTATATAGAACATCTCGCGTTTTACGTAAAATAAAGTTGTAAACAATGAATTCGCATAAATCTGTATGTATTGTATCTAACTATAAAAAATTATGACTTAAGGAAATATATGCAGTGTAAATATAAATACAGTACAACCCCAGTTAACCGAACTAAATGAGGGGCGTTTCGGATGACGATTTTTTTCGATTAAGCCATGAGCATCTATTATTATTTTGTATCTAATTATAGTATATAATTCTGAATTTTTTTAGTGTAAAACGAATTTAAAATTCTCTTTGTAGGCTACACTTATGTTCTTTATTAAAGTAAACCCTCCGACGGGTGCAATGTTCCTGATAGGCACAGGTAAACAATATCGCAATTAATATTGTTAATACCCAATAATTTTATTTTTTGCATTATAAATACATCTGACCTTCTTGGGTAGGCTTGAAAGAAAAAAGGGGCGATATCGTTGCAAAAAAAGTCTCGCCTTCGCGATTATCTCTGTGCAATATAGTACGTGTTTTTTGAATTTGCGATTTCAGAGGCATTTCGGATAACCCGGGTTTTGGTTAACCGAGGTTTTAACTGTAGTTCTTATGGGAGCACTTACAAGCAGCTAATTAAGCCACATTTCGATAAAAGTTCTCAATCCAAAAATTTAGTCCTTCGCAAAAAATAAAGATGAACTGAAATTATTTCGTTTGTATTTTTACTTTCAGGTATGCGAAGAGAAAGTGCTGACATCGTCAAGAAATTCGCCCAGGAGATGTTTGTGAATCTCCACGTTTTAGACTTCGCTGGATCGGGGGGAAAATAATTTTTGGAATTACGTATGTTTCTGTCTGTGAACACAATAAATCAAAAACGCATCTAGATAGATGAATGAAATTTTGCATGTTACTTTAGTACTGGAATCGTATGTCTCATTCAAATTTAGACCAAATGCGTTGACACATGTATTAAATCATCAAAAGTATCCGGTCACTTTCGGATTTACACTTTTTTTCGAATTTCTCCAGAACGGCTGGAGGAACTGCATTTGAACTTCTACCATATGATGAATAGGCTTGAAATCACATTTTGCAGAGAAGATTCGATCACAAGGATATTTAGAACACCGTCCAGAAGTTGATAAAGACGAAAAGGGATTTCGGCTCACCCCGTTTCATAGAAAGCTGATAATGGTTTGAAACATTCATTAGTGGTTTTGTTCACTATGCAGAATGCTTACATGCATTTTCGTAAAAATAACATCCAAAATCCTTTTTAAAAATCCCGAAATTTTCTTTTTTGTCTTATAAATTGCAGAGTTTTCAACCAAATTATACGAAACTTAAGTACGTGAACTCAATAACTCAAAAAGCCAGATAAGTGCATTTTAGAATAAGATCTTTACACTAGCGTTGTATGTATGTTACAAAGTTTGAACTAAATCCTTCAAAGTGTTGGCTGTCTTGTGCGTACGTGAACGCAATATCTCAGGCACTCTATAAGCTATTTTGGTATAATAGTATCAGATATTGAAATTAATTAAATCTGTGTTTGAAACACACATCTGCTATCAAAATGCTTGTATAATGTCAAGAGGATCCGTCTTGTTAAATCTATGTCAGATGTTGGATCTATAGTGGTTAAAAAGTCGTAAATTTTACTTTATACCTAGAAACGATAAGGGCTACAAGAGAAAATAATTTACAAAATTTACAATGCAGTGTCTTGCAATGTCTGCAAAAGTTTTTATTCATCACAAAGTATTTATTTTTTTATAAACAGGGTGCTTCAAAATGCATACAAACTTTTAATAACTGTTGCATGAAGAATTAATAGCATACATCAAAGTTTAATTGTATGAATTGATTAATACTAATGTAGAATCTTGTCAATTATCGGAAGTGGCTGAATGAAAATGATTATTGTCCAGGCACTGCTAATAACGCTAACCGACCGAATTGCAAATATCGCCAAGCGTATGTTCGGTACTTGGATGTATTCTCTTTCAACTACTGGTCTCAGCTCGTCTATTGTTGTTGATCTTAAGCAATAAGCAATATGTTTGAGGTCTTCCTTCAAAAAGAAATCCATCAGGAATGAGATCCAGTGAGAGTAAATCAACTCAATGCTTCCTCAAATTCTTACCAGAATTTCATGAAAACTGGTTTTCAATAAATTCGTCACTCAAATAAGTCAATGCATTGATATTGTCAGTTGATGCATTAATTGATTTGAGTTATGGAATTTTGACGTATTTGTTTAATTGTTTTAAATTAAAGTTATTCAAAATATATTTACATTTTTTGAAACATCTTATTGTTTCCATGAAAAATTTTGCCTCGATACAAATTTTGTCTAGCTAAATTCAATACGTGTTTTATAGGGTATCCTTGTTAATTGTTAAGTCACCAATGATATTCTTAATGGATGTATTTTGAAGTTAACTTTTAGTTTATCCGAATATTCCTAATAATCGGACAATTTCAAACTCAAATATCTGCATCGTTTCTTCCGAATTTCAATGATTTTAAGTAATTAAGTTTCTGCAAATATAATGTCAAAATAATGAATAGTACTGAATAATTGTGGTCTGTTATTCAATAAAATTAAATCATTTACAAGCACATTTAACGAAAGCAGATTTTAACTAAGAATATTTTTTTTATTCTCTCATTTGATAATTTGTGTTACGAGCCATATGGAAATCGCGTAATTATTCGTGTTTCTTAGAAAATATTATCAACATAATTGTAATTATAAGAGCAGCGAAAAGAATTGTAACAATGTTTTCAATACATGAAACATAACGTACATCTATTAGGTTTGTGCGTTAGATGCGCATCAATTTCTTTCAAGCAAGTCAACTTTATTCTTACTAACAGAGTATTTAATGGCAGCAGGCAATTATTAACAACATACTGAACATGTAAAATCTCAAAATCGCATATACTGTAATTAAATATAAAAGTGGCCAGAAGTACCAGAACACGAAGTGATTTGCCAAGAACATCCTGATTTAATCAGTGTTTTCAACCACTTAAATCAGAGGTTCCCAACCTGTGGTACGCGTACCCCTAGGGGTACGCGAAATCAAAGTTGGTAATTGTGGAAAAAAGAAAACATAAGGAGTTATAAAGGTTACAGAATTTTGTTTCCCCAAGACTATACTTGATATTTAATAACTATACCACTTGAAAAGCTGAATATTACAGGGTGTAATTTTTAGCCATCCTTATAATGCGAAATTATTATAATGTTGTTTTCATTTGCTTTGGCGTTAAACTAATACTACTGTATAAATGGAATAAAATGTAATATGCAAAATAAGTCCTGCAAATGTTATTAATTCGAATCATTTGACTCTTAAGCTAACTTAAACCCTTAACATTATTGATAAAGACTTCTTTGCGTAGACGGAATGGTTGGTGGGGGCATGTGACAGTAGGGGATACACGAAAATATAAAGATGAATCAAGGGGTACACGAGGGAATAAAGGTTGGGAACCACTGACTTAAATGAAGACATAATCATATGACTATTACCATAAAATAGTATCCTATCATTGTTTATAAATAGCTTTTCTTGTATAAATTTCTTTCTTAATATCCATTTAACATACTGATAACGAAGATTGGGTTAATGAAAATGAACGTGACTCAAATTCGCTCTACATTATACTCAACAGATGGAAAACTGTAGAATTGATGGTATGTCTTAACACAGCATAAACGGACAATGTTTTGTCTTGAAATCTGTATTTACTTCCTTAAAAGTCTGCAAATAAATAAAACAGGTGATCCGTAGAAGAGAGATGCATAAATGTTAACTGCGGGATTAAAAATAAATACTGAAAAGTGCTTCATCGCAAAAATATAGCGTAAAAGATGGATGTTTTTCCCGATGTCAAACTCATAAAATCGAATTATTGTTATTTGCTTTCGAAATCGGAACGCATCAACTAAGCTTTTATCGTGAAGCAACGGTATTACAGAGAAAAAAAAGAAACTATAATATGTGATCTAACTGTATTCAGACCTGAATGTCTTGTTTCAAACTTAAAATGTACAAAAAAATTAAGACTATCTTTAGAAGAATTATTCATATTATTACTGGAAATTAAATAAAAACTTTATGAAAAAAAATCCGCTTATTTTCTTTTCAATATTAAAGTCGCAATGAATAATTTTAAAAATTGGCAACAATTTTAATTCCTTTGTACCAACAATATTTACTGCAAATACAGGTCGAATCAAAATTCAAGTCACAAACTGTTACGGAAGGTAGGAAATATAAAAACAAGCCACACATAAACATAAAAACAAGTCACATAGAAAGCATGGTCCGAAACACCATTCAGGTGAGATGGAGGGTGCTGTTTTTCAGAGCTGTCGTTAGATTTGAGCGTTAGTCATGTAAAGTTCCGACTGCGTTCAGTGCATACACCAGTTTGCGAATGCAGAAATTATGGACTTGCCGACCTCGTCGTAATAATCTCCATCGGCGAGAACTCTTTAATCCATGTGTCGCCGTTATGAATAGTGCATAACTTTGAACAGTTGTAGTAAAAATAGGCCCAGGCGACTATTATTCTGATCTGTAAAATAGAAAATGGCTTAATAAATGAGAATTGCCGTATGTGATTGCTTTTCCGTTCAAGTTTAATTACTGGTAGGGTGAAGTCAAATTTTAACTCTCAGGGGAGGTAGGAAATACAAAAATATACCAATATTGAATGCAAAATGTGGCCAGAAAAGTCAGCCGAATTAGCTAGAGGGCGCTGTAATTGGAATTCAGTACTTGTCATTTAAAATTCTGATTGTGTGCGGAGAATAGGCAGCATTTAACGAGTGATGAACTTGTATTTTGTGTATGAAGCAGTTGGTGGTATTGGGAAGATCACCCGAATAAATATATACTAGATCATCAAGTATTTGCGAATCTACACCGGAACTTGTATGAATAAGGGACACGAGCTACCCAAGTATAAAGTATCACCAAGTAAAGTGTTTTCACCTGCTATTAGTTTGTCATTTCTGCATCTTCGTAGAACCTCTATTTCATCCGGTCGGCATTTCTGTCACACAGTCCTATGTGATTCTGGTTTTTTTTTGTGTTTTCTAATTCTCTTAGCAAGTTTGCACTCTGTGCATTAAGTTGCGAACCTTGTTTAGTTGCTACCTCAACAATATCACTTTATTAAAAAAATCAAGACGTACATTAAGTACTGCCAAGTTATCACAACAGGGCGTTCTGAGTAAACGGTTTCCTTATAACAAGACACAAACATAGCGATATCCTTCCGAAACGTGGTATTTTGATAATATGGCTTTCGCACAGAACGACTTAACAAACTTGGGCATTCTTCATGTAGCACGATTTTTTTCTTTTATAATATTTTGAAGATGGCCAATTGGTATCACTTAGCACGCTTTTGATACGATACGGAACGATTTAAGTGCGCAATGGAAAGCTTTAATTATTATTGCATATCTCTAAGCTTTCATTAAAAGCTTTGAAGCCGAATTTTAAAAATGAACACCAAATAATTATCGTTTAACTACTATATATACCAGCGGAAGTGTTTTACCCTCTATTTTCTCGTATACTTCTACAACATGGCGCTTTTTGTGCTAAGTTTCATCGTATATTCAAGAGAATTGAGTCCGTAATTTAGAATTTCCTTTGAGAGATTAATCCCAACATTTGATTCAGAACCACAATTTTGGTGTCAAGACCACATACTAAATTTCATTTATCCAGCTTGTTACATTTTTCAGTTATCGTGTTCACATACTCACAAATCGACAGATCGATAGACAGAAAATACGTCACTCATATTGTCTATAATTTGATTGAGATCTACAATTTCTGTGATGAAATCATATTCCAAATTTCATCCAACTTGCTCGTTTTGGTTTTGAGCTATCGTGCTCACACGCATAAAACGATAGACAGTCAAATTTCCTGCTGACGAGTTTCATCGAAAAGTTGATAGAAATCTACAGTTTAGATGTAAAAACCACATTCTAAATTTGATTCTTCTAAATTGTTCCGTTTTTGAGGTATCGTTTTCAGACAGACATAACTGCAAAAGTGGTTTTCACGGTCGCAAGGAAGTCTAAAGCGTAGAAGTTCATCAAAATCTCGGTGTCAAATTTTATGATTTTACCTTCTTTTTGTATGCTTCGAATACGAGAAAGTAAAAATGTATTTCAGTTCAGGTTTGTGTCGTCAAAGCACATGTGAGGAGGACGGTATTAGTCGATAGGAATGGGTAACAAACGATAAAATGATATTTATTATTTGTAAATGAAAGGAAGTTACCCAAATATTTTTTCCGTTATTTCTGTTATTTGAAGACAGAAAAATGAAAAGAATTCAAATGTCAGAATTATCATTTTTCTGTACTTGAAAATCTCAATATCTTTGGCACTCATTTATTAGGAAATTGTTTGAGCTATATCGTTGTTTCCTGTTTAATAGACCCGTTTCCTGTTTCGTAACTAACTACGCGTGTTTACTGAGCTGAATCGAAAAATTAATGTATTATTCATGCGATTTTTTTAGAGAAGTAACAGTTTCAACACTTTATTGAACAAGAATAACTTAAAACAGCGGAGCAGGTCTTAAATTTACAGAACATTAATCACATGACTCACAGAGATTTGACGATAAGTTTAAGCCAAATTTGATTTGAAATGCGATAATGCTGATTATGGCAATCATGTTGACGTGAGACACGCCAAATGCTCTCATTAATTCGACTTCGGAATCCATCGCACATCTTATAGGGAAAAAAAAGACACGACGTCTCAACATTGAGTAAGACAACGTGAAGTTAGATGTTAAATGACATGAACAGTTACGATTGTCATGCGTCTGTGATGTCAGGTTAGTCGACTTCATTCAGATTAATCAATGAGAAGGCCTTGGATATAGAAATGCATATACCTTTTGCTTGGGTTTGGTTTAATGTAGTAGAGGATGAAAAAAGCATAGTGATTATTTTGTATTTAAAAGTTTTATTTTTAAGACATAATCTCTGCTAATAATAAAGGAGAATGTGTGTGTGTTTGTCCTCTACAGGGCAGACCACTAGACTTACAGCTACGAGATTTCGCACAAACATACTTTGAAGGGTGGGAATGTGCACCTCGGAGCCTGTGTTTTGAAATTTAATTAAAATTTTAATTAATTAAAAACTAGGCGAAATTTTGGCGTTTTTCCTTAATAACTTCCGAAAATATTACAGCACAAACATCATTTTTACAACATCTGAAAGTGCAAAACATTACCTTTCCAATGATATCAATCAAATTTCCGTACAATGTTTTCTGGAATTTTAATACATTTTTAAAAATATTTTTTTGGCATAAATTACAACAATGCTTTTCATTGTTGCAACGCAACTTAAACCGTTTTCATTGTTTAAACAAATATTTAATTGCATATTTCTCTTTCATTGTTGTAATCTGAGATAGGATCCTAATACATTTTACTTTCATATTTTATTTCATCAAGATTTTTGTGAAATCTGTAAACCAAGCTCTCCGAGATATTGCTTTGCTTACATTAAGAAACATAAGCTGAAAGGTTATGGTTGTTATGTTGTTATTCTTTTTTCAACATGTTTTAATCCACCTAACTCGCCGCTGGCCATAAAAAAATAAACGCTGGCCATTGCGTCCTTTTAATGTTGAAATAAAATGCATATTTTACAAGAGGAATAAGAAAGTTAAGATAATGCCGACAACTTAGAATAAGGGGTTACTGGACATTGTCAGTTATTTCACTCCATTAAGGACATTTATATAGACAATGAACAGAACAGGTACAAGGTCACTAATAGAACATGGGGTAAATATCTACCACAATCTGAAGTTTAAAATTACGT
This sequence comes from Araneus ventricosus, assembly GCA_013235015.1. NCBI lineage: Eukaryota > Metazoa > Arthropoda > Arachnida > Araneae > Araneidae > Araneus > Araneus ventricosus. The sequence continues at coordinate 12,083 of BGPR01000894.1, forward strand.
TGTTAAGAGAACCATGAATATAAAATTATACAAGATTGAATTGAAATCATATTCCCAGCGAACGAGCTGGTCGCCGAAGGCGGCTAGTAAGTAATATAAATAATATAAAAGTTAAAATAATAAGTAATATAAAAGTTACTTAATTTTCAGAATGAAGGGTGAACCATAATTTGACTAGAATAAAGAGTAAATTGTGCTTTTCGGCTGTGTTTTTTTCAAAGTTATTCATTTTTCTGAATATAGAATTTCCATGCGAAGATTTTCGTTCAGCTTACCAAAGAACAAAGTTTATTTTTTTCTTCTGTTTAAATCATGGGTCAACATGTTTCTTAAAAATAAGTAATTTTTAGCTTTTATTTCTAAAAATCCTGCTTGTTTTAGAAATAAAACAAGCAGAAGTTCCGTTGAAGACAGGAAAAGTATGGCGTCCATAAGATATTCAATGCAAAATTGATGTGAATGCGTTGCTTGGCAACCTGAAGAGGTGTGGCGACCACAGCACAAAAAAAGCCCTATAACTTTCATTTATTACACACTTTTGCACATTAATGCCTTTTTTCGTCTTTTTTATTCATTTCTTCGGGAGTATAACAGCACTTTTTCAGAAGAAATTCATTAGTGGCCCTATCGTCCTCCAACTAAGTGATTCAAAATAGACTGTACTGAATTCAACGTAGCAATAAAATAATGATGGATTTCGGACAAGTAAATAGCAAAAGTAGTAAACTTTTTCTTCGTAAATTTGTCACAAAGCTGTTCTATGAATAATTTAAGGTGCGATCCACTGGTCTTTGTTTGTTTTGGAAAAACCAATGACAAACATAATAAAGATACAATGGGACTATTTTTAAACTAAATAAAAGGAAGTCTTATTGAAATTGAGCGGAGTTATGGCAAGAATTAGTTTTCGTTTTCGCGACAAAAAAGAAATAACAACTTTTGTACTTCATTCATGAAAACAATGTTGTTCAAAATTCTCGAATGGTGTCAATTCACGTGATGTCGCAGTCACATGACAAACTGAACTGCGTAGCGTATGTCATCTATTTTCTAACACTCTGTATCATCACAACTGTAGTATATGTACTGTCGAAGAGAGTACACGGTCTAATATCTAATTGCAGATTGTCTTTCATCTAACATCTGATTGCAGGTTGCCTTACACTTTACTGTAACGTCACGACCTTTTTCTTCCTGCAAGATACACCATGGATTCCAAAATAAAACGGGCACGGCATGTCTGTTACGTTAGCATGAGTTTACTGTGCTACTAATTTCATACAATTGAGATTATCTTAGGGGGACTTGGCACCCCCAAATTTTTTTTCGACAATTTTGATCGAACTTATTCAATTTTGTAGTAGATAGATGTAAATTGTGCAGAAACTGGAATTTCTAAAATATTTTTCATTTTGAAAAATAACAAATTTAAAAATTTTAATTTTTTAAAAAATTAACCCTTTTTTTAAAATGCTTCTTCTCGTACAATTTTTAATACTTTTTCTCCAAATTTTTTTGAAAGGGACCTCTCAATGTACTTAACAGAAATAGGGATCGGATTTTTGATATCTATATTAGTTTCAGAGAAAAAAAATTGTTCAAAATTTTGTGAAAATTTTTGGAAAATATAAGAATTTTTCACTTTGTACATTTTAAAAAAAATTTCTAATCAAAATTTTTACAAATCCATCCCTAATTCTATTAAGTATGCATTTGTGAGTGAACAGAAAAAATTTCAAGTAATTAGAATAAAAAGAGATCGACTTTTTACATTTTGTAGCAGACACAATTTTGGAAAAAAGCAAACTGAAAAAAAACAGCTTTAAAGTATTAAAAACAATAAAATTGTAATAAAAACAACTTATATCAAGCTAGTTTTTTTTCAGAGCAATAACCTGACATTTGCGAGTCCTAAGTTATCAATTTTATTAATATTTATTATTACTATAATTATTAATTAGCATCATCATTTATAGGGATAATTAGAAAAAAAATTTTAAAAATGCGAAAAATTTCGTTTTTTTCAAATTTTTTTAGTCAAAATATTTAATAAATGATCTGCAGTACTATTTATCAAATATCCATTATAACAGAGAAAAAATTTAAAACCATTTTATCTAAATTTTATTGACAGTGAGAAATCCAAACAAAATGAGAAGCGAAAGCAGCAATGATGATGATGGTGATGATATGCTTAATAAATAATAAAGAAACGAAAGCAGTAAAACAGTAAACAAACAAAGATTAAACCGCTACTGTTTGAAACAACTATCTTGCTTTGCTTTTATGGAAAAAATTAGGTGGCTTTGCAACTTACACATGAAATATGCATGATTAAACATTGGAAGTGGGCGTGGCACGTGATAAAATCTTAGACAAAATAACTTCATATCTCACTAAATATTTGTCTGATTGTTTTAAAACTTTCAGATTATTAAGACAAAGGTTCAAGGATCCTTTTCCACTCAAAATTTGAAAATCGATATTTTCATTGATTTTCCGGAATTCTTAGGGTGTCAAGTCCCCTTTGGTCTAATGAAATGAAAAAAAAAATGCGAGTGTTCTCACCTTGACTTTCTCGTATACGTACACAATATAACCGCTTTTGTGTTAAGCTTCTTAGTACAGTGAATAGAACTGAGTAAGGATTTGAACCTTCTTCCTTTCGGCTGATTTGGTCCAAAATCTGATGCAGATTTACAATTTTGGTGACAAGACCACATATCAAATTTCGTTTACCAGCCAGTATTGTTTGTATCTTTATAGACGCTTTAACAACTAGCTAGAATGATAATACACACGGATAAACAGACAATGCGCCGTTACACGGATTTGGTCCAAAGTTTGATGCACGTTTACAATTCTGGTGATAAAACTAAACGCCAAATTTTATTAATCAAACTAGTTGCCTTTTTGAGTATGTTCACATGGTCGCTAAAGGACAGATATCCCATTGACGAATTCAGTCCAAAATAGGATGGATATCTACAATTTTGTTAAAAGACCGCTTAACAAATTTCATCATTCTAGCGCTTTGTTTTCCTCTCTTATCGTGTTCGGAGGCAGACAGACATAATTGGAACTCAAGGAGGTCTAAAAAGTGGAGATTTATCAAAATCTGAATTTTTTGGCAATCACAATGCGTTCAGGTTAAAAGTTGAAATAATCATGTTCGCACTCAGATATCACTGTGTCTTACATGCCGTCTCTATCCAATGCAGGACTCGCCTGACCACTTGTTTGAATATCTTTAGCAATTCTGCACGTGAATTCGTCTCTGCTGTCATATTGCGAAACTGGCTTTTGGAGTAAAAGATATACTTTAATTTCTAGAAAAGATGATACCCTGCCAACTGATTAGAAAATGAAAAGTAATGGATGGCATATCTGGACTTCTCTACGAGACCTGAAAACTAAATGAAATCCAACTGAGGACATAGACGGCATGCGAGATGTGAGATTACATCTTCTACACTGTGTTGCTATGTGAGTGTCTTATCTCATACGACCAGGTGCATCAAATGGCCTTCTGGCTTTCTCATCCCCACATTTAATGAATGGAGCAGAATTTAACTTGTTAATTTAGTAGCATATATCAGGTCATAAGTACGTTGTTTCTTATATCGGTAGGTGATTATGCTAGTGATACACATACGTGTTCATGATGGATGGAATACAAGTAACTCAAATACAGTGAAACATCTTTATAGTGGCCTCCCTCCGCTCCAAAGGAAATTAGCCGTTCAGAGACGCGGCGGCTCTAAAGGGATCTTATGTTTGGAAGTACAAAATACGTATTTAAATAAGACCTAATTCGTTATTTCTGACAAAGTCAATTTTAGGAATCATCTAAATAAAAACGCACTTTATTCAAATTTTACTGAGGAAACATATAATTTCTGTTTGCTTGGATCTGTTAGTAGGGATGGCGGCTATTGCAAAACTAATCGGTTTTCTGTTATTCAGGATTTTCACCTCCGGTTTAACCTGGCGGTTATAACAGCTCAAAATAAACGGTTTCCAGGGTTTTTTTAAAACAAAAAAACAAACGCCGTTTGTAGACACTTTTTTTATTAACATTGTTTTTACAGGAAATCAATTCATAGGCCGTTATGTAACTGTTCATAAAGACTCTTTCAGAGATGTGTTCATCCGTGAGTCGACACCTCTCATCGGAGACAACATCATTCAACGATGATGCTAATCTTTCAGAAGCCACAGAACTTCCAAACTAAAGAAAAATATGTTTTGGCTATAAATGACAAATGCGGCATGCAAATTGTTTTCTGCTCCAAAATTTTTTTTCCCAAGCAAATGGAGCATTGCACTTGCTATAATATATCCGTAATAGTGATTGCAACGTATTGCGACACAATGGCAGACAGGAACACAAGAGCAACCGGCAAGGAGAACGAGAAAGAATAGGCTGAGACAGTTCACAATATGTTGTTCCTTGTATAAATCTTGAACCATCTGATTTTAAACTTTTTAAAAATATTCTTCCAGATTCTGTTAAATGTGTTCTATCACCAGTTCTTCGTCTATATTTTTATTCGTGATGCTTTTTATGTCCGTATTGATGTTAATGTTATGTGAAAAGTGAAAATAAATATTATTGAAACGTATCGAGTTATTTGTCGAATTCGGTTTAATATGAAGAAATTAGAAAATACAGACGTAAACAATCGTATTTTTTGTTGTTTGAGTCAATAAGTATAATGTTAAAAAATAACTATGTCTAAATTTTTATACAGTCCCTCGATCCTATTTATAATATTTAGTTAAATATTTTTGGCACACTAAAATTTTAAGCAAAACTCTTCTGCGACTAAAACTGATCGAGTTATGAAAGCTTGACTGTCACCTATCTTCCAACAGCTGATTTTGCCGGTTTTCTTACCCGGTTAAAAATAACCGGGCCAAAATAATAACGGAAACAAACAAACAAAAAAAAAAACGGTAGGTTTTTCCAATCACTACCTGTTAGCTTTTTCAGAGGTAACTTTTTTTCAGTTTAGTTTCTTAATTGGAAAAATAAATCCCTAATAGAGTAATTGACAGTTATTGAGGAATGGACAATAGTTTAATTTATTTTTCCTAATGCCTGTTGAGCTGAAAGTTTCATCTGCTGTTAGTTGCAATCTATATCAGCAGCTTCTATGTCAGGGTCCGGATCAGCTCCTGAAAGGCACAAATGAACTTTTGAATACCGCACTCCTATGGCGATGGATGTTCGCTTATCTCTTCACACTGGGAGATGAGGAATGATTAATATCGATCTGATTTAAGGTGTTCTTTAATAGTGCATGTATTTTATGTTGTTCCTTTACTCCTCCCTCCCCCCATCCGCACACGCCGTCTACTAGTTATCACCAGCTGCGGAATAATACGCTCGTGAGCATGTTCACTTACATCACCAGCCGCTTCACTTATCCGCGGATAGTGGTAAATGAACATCGTGGAGGGCGTATTATTACGCGGCTCATGATAACCTATTGTCGTCGAAAGGGCATTATCCCATTTAGTGATGCAAATGGACTAAACTCATATTTTTTACATTAAAATTTAAAGGAATTTTATGCCTGATTGGAATAAAATACCATATTCAATTAAAAAGTAGCTGCACAAAGTATTTTAAAAGCTAAAGTGAGTGTCAGAATGCATTGAAACTTTTTCCATTTCCTTCAATGTAAACAACTTTCCAGAATTAAACTATGGAATAACATCTACATAAACAATCAAGCTTTAGTGGGAAAAACTAAACGAGCTGAACGTAAAATCTCTAACGATGACTGTGAATATATTTATATCTTCCAAAACATCATTTCAGTTGTCATAAAACAGTTTAATGTGCTCGGAGTAGTTCCTCCATCGGTGACACCGACATCGAGGTGACAAAAGTCATTTGGCAGAGAAACATCTAAACGGTCTCGTGCTCGTTTTGGAAGGTTTCCATCTAGTAGCTTACATAATATCAGCACCCAAACTGTGTAGTCTGCCAATGAAAATATCTGTAATTCCTCCGAGCCATAAAGGTGTTATTTTCATTCAGTCATCCGATTAGTGCATAGGTTCTCAATTTTTTAGAAACTTTTGTTTAACTTAATTTTTTATGTTTGTAAAGATGGAATTTTGTAATCGAATTTTAACTCACCTCCTTCTGTACTGGAGTTTTGAAATTTTGGACACTTATTTATTCTCGGTTACAACACACTACTTTAACAACTTCAGAATTAAATAAACAATTGATTGATTAATTTAATTTAATTTTGACTTCTTACTGGTGGCGCCACTGGTAGTGAATTAGAGAGAAGATGATTTCAAAATTCCGTAATATAACTAATAATTAATTTTAAATGAATTATTATTAATGACTAAAAAGCAGAAAGTAATTAAAATGAAAAGTTCTACTTTTTAGCTCACGAATAAAAGTGAGTTTTTAAAAACTGTTTTTATTATTTTATTTAATTTAATTTTTCATATCTGTAGAGATGGAAGTTTGTAATAGATTTTTCACTCCTTTCCTGATGAACTAGAGTTCTGAAATTCTGTACAGATCTGTGTTACCGATGACAGTACACAATTTTTATATTTTCAAAAGTCAATCATCAATTAATAGATTAATTTTAATTAATTATTGATTAATCTGGTAGTGTATCAGGGAAAAAAAACTGATTACAAGACTCCATGATAATTATAATAGTACATGATGGAATATACTAACGAACAAAAAGTAGAAAATAATTTGTAATAAAATAAAAATATAAGTTAAAAATAATTGAAAAACGCGTTTTAGCTAGTATACCAGAAATTAGAAAATAATTTTTCATCAAAAATATAGAAGTTAAAACAAAAACCATAAAAGCGTGAAGCGTTGAAAGCAATAGGGGAAACTAGGGATACTTTACCCTACTTTTACATTTTCTTATGTTTCTCGAATGTCGAATGCATCATAAAAAGATTTGTTTCTAAGAAGGATAAATGTACTTATGCTAAACTGATATCCCATTTAATCATAAAATAAATATATTTCATGAAATCTCCTAGGGTCACGTATCCCTAACTTTATCGATACTTGACACTAAGCTAGGGATACTTGACCCTATTGTTAGGGATTCTTGACCCTATTGTTAGGGATTCTTGACCCTACATGCAAAGAGTATTTAAATTCTTTTGATAATTTGTATGTGCGCGAAATTCAGATATTAGGTTAATACTAATGAATTACAAAAGGTGTTTATTATCGAAAATTATTAATGAAACTAATAAAAAATAATATGGAATCTATAACAAGCGGTTGTTATTAATAAAATTTAGTTAATAAATTAAACTATTCTAGTCATTAAATTAAATCAAGTTATTAAATTAAATTAGGTCAAAATTTAATAACGAATTAAAATATTGATTTAAATAAATGAAAAAAATTACAGCAATGGAACTGGGAACCTAGCAGCATCGTTAGCGCGTTAAAGAAATGCCGGTTTTGGAAAATTAGAAAAAAAGAATAGCATTAAAATGAAAAAAAGGATATAAAAAATGCTGCACAAAGCTAAAAATAGAGAAGCTTAATAGAATTACTCGGTTCTTCTAATATTTAAAGAAAATTAAAAGCAAAAGAATAAAAATATATTTTAAGAGAAAATTCGATTCAAAAAAGAAAGACAAACTCAATAGAAATGACGAAACGTTAAATAAAACCAAACTATGCATAACATAGTACATCAAATTAAAGCTAGAAGTATGCTTAAAACTCAGAAATAATTAAATTCATTATAGATTCAATAGTAAACTTCCTATCCACTGAGGAATGAAAAGTGAAAATTTACTTTTATACCCCCAAAATATATTTACCTACATACCATTACGATGGCTTTTCAGCTTCGAATGAAAATCCCATCCAATAGACCATATGACCAAAGGTCAAATAAAAATGGCACATAAAAATTATCAATTATATCACAAGTTGAGAAAATCACGAAGGGTCAAGTATTCCTAGTTTCACCTACGATGAAGAAATAAATGAACAATGAGTATCGTAAGGAAGAAAATTTCTAAGTATTCGTCAAAAATTAAAATATATGACAAATGAGTTTAAAATTCCTATTTAGTTAGAATATTAAATAATCAACGCTTTTTTACGATTTGTTCATAACAAAACAAGTTAAGTAGAATTTTTAACAGTATTTGATGGTAATAATAAATAACAAAAAACACTTAAAAATATGCAGTATTGATTAAAGTTGTGCAACCTATTCAGTATTTTATGATAACAGTTTTTTTATATTTCACAGCGGCAAAAAGTGTTACGATGTTGATCTAAGAAATCAATAATTATCATGCAAGAATAGCTGTTATTAAGCAGCATATCCAATGTTATCTTTCGTTTTTCATCCAATACTAGTCATTTTATTTTCATTACTCTACAACTTCAACCATTGTAGGTTACTTTATTTTTCATCAGTGACATACCATGAAAAATTAATATCAAATCCGTCGGCAATTTATTTTTATGAGTCTCTATTAAACAAGATTACTCTGTTTTCCCTTACAAATACCATTATAGTTATATAAAATTATTTTCAGTTCGAAAAAAATTTCTATCACGATCATAAGATTATATTTTTCAGTATAAATTCCAAGCAGAATACTTTCACATGAATTTCATCATCGCTTTGCTATATTAGACTTTTAAATTAATTTTCGAATTGCATTTCGAGTGGAATTCTTTTGTTCATATAAGGGATTATTTCAAAATTAAACGTTTGTTTATGTAAATCACTATTGTTATAATACAGCTATATTATTCTCGTAATAAAAAATATGCTGAATTGATTATTTTATTAACACTTTCATCAGTATTTTTTTTTTTTTTGCTTTCACAATTTTTAGGATGGTTTTTTTTCACGTTTCTATTGTGCAAGGATATAGATGATTGTGAAAGAATGTGGTTTAAATAATTTGCAGAACTCCTTTTCGACTTTTGTCTAAGATTTGAAGAATTTCATACTGTGGAAAAAATGAACAATTTTTGATTATTTGAAAAAAATTTCTCATCGTGATTAAATACAGACATTATTAAAAGCGTTCGAGTTGCCCAAGTTCCAACTTGGCAATTTTATGAATGTAATGCTAAAATTTTGTCTGTAATTCGAATTTATTTTGGTTAATTCAATATCAGATTTAAAAAAATTTAATTCTGAATATTTTCATTTGATAATTAGTAAGTTCCTAGTACCCTCAATGATAGCAAGTGAATGAATTTTTAAGGCCTTTAATTTGTTCGAGAACTTTATTGCTGTACAATGTATTAAATATATAAAAAATGAGAAATTCTCACTTAAAAAATCTTTTGAAGAAGTTACATATGAATTGCACAGTTTATATTGATGTTTTGTTCTACAATTCTTGCATTCAAAGTGTTTTATACCGTTTGGGCAAGAAAATTAGTTATTCAGTGTTACTACTTTCTAAATTTTTTAAAAAATAATTATTTATTAAATTATTTATTAAAATTATTTACAGTTTATTTATTAATTATGTATTTCTATGAAAACTATTAAATATTTAAAATAAATTGTTGCAACAATTTTTAGTTTAAAAATTGCCGTTTTACCTTGCTGTAGTTTTTAATGAACTCGATTTTTTTGTATAAATCGAATATCTACTCTGGTCCCATCAGTTTCGAATTTGCTTCCTCTGTACGAGGAAATGCTGTTGCAAATAATATCTAATTAAATTTGTCTTCATTAAAAATTATTCCATGATAAAAATTTGTCGATTTTCTAATTGATATAAATTTCAATCTGTTTTATTCCATTTAACAAATTTACAAATCGATAAATGGAAACAATACAAAATAATTCCTTAATGGAATAAAATAATTAAAATAATTTTTCTTAATGGAAAACTGTGATAAAAGATGCATAGTTAACAATAGAAGCATTATAAGCTCTTTATGTCTGGTCCTATTTTTCATTTAACATTAAGAACCGAACTGACCCAAATAATATTATAAGCAAGGACGAAAAAATAAATTATCTAAATGTACGTCTGAAAGCCAAAATCGAGACCATACTTAAACGAAAATGTAAGATCATAAAGAAGTCGGTACTTTTAAAGCAAATATTTGAAAGAATCATGAATCATACTGGTCTTTATTAAATATTTTCCGGAAATCCTACGACTGATATTTTCTAAAAGAAATACAGCTCTTTAAAAAACATTTTAAAACATATTCACAAACAAGAAAAGAGTAGTGTTTTTTCCACTTAAATAATATTCCAAGTTATTAGTTATTTTTCCTTTCTGATTCCCATGAATTCAAATTGAAGAAGGAGAAAGAAAAATTTGTGTTGGCACATCTAGTCTTTCCAACAAATGAAAACTAGATAAAAAAAATGATATCTCCCAATAATTTTTTAACAAATCCTACACTGGCTTCTCTTTTACTTGTTATCATAAAGCCAACATGCTCTTTTTCGGGAGAGAGGGAAATTCGGCAGCATCTACAAAAAATATGTCGGCAACAAATAAATAATGAACTGTAATGTCTTAAAACTAGCGACAGTGAGTCTCCCAAGTGGATGCTTGGAAGAAATGCGGAACCACTATTATTCAGAATCGCTTTAATTCAGCATTTTTATGCACAACAGGGGGAAGGTTACCTTATTTGGATCGTCCCTAGACTGGACCTTTATCGTAGCATCAATTCTATTATGCATTTGGACCATAAAATAGTCACATAGTGTTGCAATGTGGTTTGTGGGACCATTTTTTATAAGAAAGCACTACATGTCTGCAGTTAGAAAACTATGTTTACAAAACAAATGTTTACATTTAAATATCATTAATTAAAGATTTTAACGGAAGATTAATAGTCCTTACGTTGCTTAAAAGTGAGCAGTAAAATATTTTGATATATACTCAGAGAAGAGACTTGCTTGGCTACAATTTATTGTAATAATTTTATTAAAATAGTTGAAAGATAAGGTTGGGTGAATTTTTTGTTGTTGCCCAAAAGTTGAGAGTTGCCCAGATTGGACGAAAAATAGTTGCCCGAATTGGAATAGCCCAGAAAGCAGTTATAATAACTATTAGTCCTCATGATTTGGAATTAGAACAAGCCAAAATAAAACAAAAAATTATATAGGGACATTAAAGACATTAAATATTGATTCGAAAAGAATAGAAACAAAGGCTTTGTGGTCTTGCATCATCATCTGTGAGGGAAGAAATGATTAAGAAATGATACAGTGTATAAAATGTCATATTTGGGATCATGCATTTTGTGCTGTTGCGAATTTAGGAATCAAAAAATGCTTTTGCTTTAATTGTGCTTAAATAAATTGATGGTCCAATGTGGGTAACCTGTTTCTTTAATTGGACCAATGACACAATTTTAATATGCTATTTTTTACCACTTTAAAATGTATTTCTTAAAACGTTCATTACATTATATTGAAGATAAATAAGCTTTTATTAAAATGACTTCTCTATCATTGTACATTAAAAATGTTTAGTTGGTCCAAATAAAGCGATCTTCCCGTATATTAAAACAAGAGGGAGTTTTCTTCCTTTGACTTTCTGATATACTTTTTCCACAATATGACGCTTTTTGCGTTTGGCTTCGCCGTACAGTGAAGGAAATCGATACACATGCTGTACTTCTTCTCCTTGACTTATTTTTTTCTAAATTTTGATAAAGATCTACAATTTTAATGTAAAAATCACATTCACGCTTCCAGCTTATTGCGTTTTTTTAATTATATTGACCCTATGTGCTCGAACAGACATAGGGTTAACTAGATGATGGATTTGGTCGAAAATTTATGTACATCTAAAATTCTGTGATAAAATCATTCAGCCAAAAATGCCAAATTTCATATATCTAGCTGGTTGTATTTTTTAGTTATCGTGTTGATATGCACACCGCCGTTGAAGGATTTTGGATCTAAAATTTTTGTTTAAAGACCTCATACTAAATTTAATCCATCTAGCTTATTGCGTGTTGAATTATAGTGGTCAATTACAGAAAAATCATAAATTCTAAGAATTGTTTGGTTTCGAACTGAATTGTGGTCTAAAACGTCGAGATCCTTCAAAATGCCGAGGTCGAATTTTTTGCCGATTTTCAACAGTAAGAATAGTAAAGTTAATTGCAAATATATCAAATGAAGCAAGAGGAAACGTTTCAGTTACTTTCGGAAGTCTTCCTTGAACACTTCTTTTCAATCATACACAGATATACTTGTGAAAGAGGAAATGCAGAATTGGGAAACAGGATGATTTCTGATATTGGTTGACAGATTATAACTTGAAGAGAAAAATTACAATTTAATGGTTGTCACTCAATCATAAATTTGACTTTCTGGAGAATTCTTTTAAATTATAAGATGTATCAACACAATATGATCAACTTCATTCTCCAAATAAGAGATAATCACAGTTCATGTTTACACATGATTATTTGAAATCATATTCTTCCTATTTCAAACTTTAAATGCAACATTTCCACTCTATGTAATGCAATTTTTTTAATATAATTCTTATCTTTTTATTAACCTTTTAAAATGCTATCCAACTTTGCGAAATTTAATAACATAAAATAATAATATTTTTGCAAAATACTTTTACAATGTAAGTTATTCATTTCTCAAACAATTACATTTCCGCAGCAGCAAGAAGAAAAATTTAAGTAAAAGATTAAATTTTGACTTTTCTGCTTAATATCCAAGTATCGTGTATTGCGTGGAACGGTAACTGGTTATCTGAACGGAGCAAATTGCGTGTCTTATTATATGGTTGAAATTTTACTGTGGAAAATGAAACAATCTTGCTTCATGTAGACCAATATGAATTTTGAAATGTACATCCTACATTTCATGTCGAAATAGATGAACGAATTAATCAATCACTAGGCCTCAAAAGATGTGCTCACTTTTTTTTATCCCGAAAAAAAGTGAGCACAATATGGGAAAAAAGTCTTTTTTTTCCATATTGGAAAACGTCATATCATTTTTATAAATAAAGGATTTTTTAAGAATAAATCTTAATTGTAATATAAAACCAGACGGACAAACAGCCAGAATTTTCTTCAACGGAATTGTCCAAAATTTGAAACATATCTACAATTTTGGTGTAAAGACCCCAAACCAAATTTCATTTGTCATATTCTTTCCATTTTTGAATTATCGAGTTTTTGCAGACGTATGGACAGGCAGTCATATCTCCAAAAAATGGTTCTTTTGGATTCAGGGAGATCTAAAACGTGGAGATTTATTAAAATCTATCTATATATATATAAAGGTCTCATGTTATAAAGATCATAATACTTTCCCTATATCCTATTTCGCACAAGTGAAAATGAAAAAATAAAAAAAATGAAGGTACTCACCCCTTTCGCAACCAGAATTCCCGTTTCAAAAGGATGTTTTGAGATTTTACTTACCCGTTAGATAAAGTTTAATTAATCAAAACCATTTTCAATTATTTTCATTTCACGGGGCAATAAGCAGAAAGATGTTTCATATAAATAATTGTTCCAAAGAAACCACTTGCCTCAAAATGGTTTCCGTAATGAGAAAAATTTCCTCGGGAGACCAGCACTGGAAGAAAACAACCCCGGGGAGTAATCCGTTGCAACATTTAACTACCTTTAATTTCCTGTCCAATTCCCATTTTCCATCGAGCCAGATATTCGAGAAGGAAATTGCTCGTCAATCTCAGTCATTAATGGAGTATTGTTCTCAACTCGATTATGGATGAAAGTTTCAAATACATGAGGACGTTAGATTGGTGAAAAAGAAATCCATTTTCTGTTGATAAAACTTGTTTGAAAAGATTGTTACTTAAGTAAGTGAGTAAATATCTTAATTGTGGAACTCACTTAAAGTAGATGATCATTTGGTTTAGTTGTACTGTACTTTCTGATTACATTTGACTTTTAGTCGGGGCTGGCATTACAAGCAAGGATGACATTGAAATAGAAAACAAGTCTTTATTTATAATGTAATTACCTTAAAGGATTCCGCTGTTGATTGTAGAGTTGAAATGAGTGTTATGTAAATTTTGATTAATTAAAACTTCATTATAGAAATCAAAATTTTCGATAGTAAACATTTTGAAACATAATGACAGATAAGTAGAAATTTTCAAGCGCGCGTATGCGATAATTCAGAGGGTCATCAAGAATTTCAAACTCAGAAGTGCTTAAATAAATTAATTAATATTTTCACATACTCCAGCTAACATTTCTAATTTATGCATAGGTTAATATAAATAAATACATTCTTGGATTGTAAAGAAATGGTCCTTTACAGTTTTCCTCCATGATGTAGATAATTTTCTGAATTTCTCTTCCTAAAAAGTTTAGGTTTCCAAAAATATAAATGTAGTTTTCACCATAGGAAATCGAGAGTCTTCTCTGCTGTACTTTTTCGTATACTAACACAATCCATTATGCATTAACTTTCACTGATTGGAATAGTGAAGATAATAATTTCAAAACAGTATCTCTTCCCTTTTACCATTTGGTTCGAAAATTCTTAATGAAGAAGAAAATAGGCTTAAATTTGAAATGGAATACCTTATCGTATATATTAGTTAACTCTATTAAGTTCACTGCGTCATTTTTATTCATTTTTAAATCAATGCTAATTCAAATTATGGTAAATTATCATAATTGTGTTCACTTTCACGTTTTCAAACGTGAAACTTTGTTGATTTCGTCAAATCCTAATTAAAAGTTAAAAGACTAAAATATTTGTGTTTATCAGTATGTTCTTTTGATTGTAAGAAATATATGTAATAAACCCTTTTTTAGCGACGCCTTTTGAAGTAAAATTATTGAGACTTTCATCGTCTTAATAGGTTTATTGTTTCCAATTAGCTTCGCAAGCCTCTTCGAAATATTGAATAAACAATTTATTATTTATTGCATTCGACAATAAGGATATTCCCCGTTTTGAAGTTATTGCACGTCGTTTTGCTAATTTGACGCTCTCTTCCTACAATTTGGCGTTCTTGAGTGATATGTGTAGCTTCGCGAGGTACCCCGTCAAAATAGCCCAAACCATAAGAGCCCCGACAATATAGCCCAAGACAAAATAGCCCAGACAAAATAAACCAAATTCCAATACTGAATGACATTAAAAAGCACATTATTTTGTAGGGACCATTTTTTGCCTTGGGCTATTTTGGAAAGTGCTATTTTGACGGGTCACGACTTCGCGTTAAATATCCGAAAATAGTCGTGTACTGGAATCAGTTAAACTTTTATAAAAAGAATTAAACAATTATCTGTTATCTTTAAATAGAATGCTAAGTCTACAATAAAGACTTTTAATGCTTATTGGAATGCCTGCTCTTCTTCAAAAAATGTTAACACCAACATTTTTATGTATAAACACCATAAATTTAATCAAGCTATAATAAAATCTATTTCGTAATTCAGAGTTTAAGATAATAATAACTTAAAGATTTTTTAACCCTTTGTCCTAAAAAAGCACTCCTTTTTGACTGAATTGCTCACTGATTGTCGGTCGAAGAAATGTCAAAAGGTTAAATAAGCTTTTTACAGATAATAAGTTCTATAGCAGCCGAATAAAAAACTCTACATGCATTTTTATAATATTAAGTATCTGTATAGCTATCATTGCGCTTTTATACCCAGTACAAAAATCAATTTGATATTTCAGAGTTTACGACAGTAATAAGTTTACGATATTTTAACCCTTTCGAAGGAATTTTTCGATGGGGGGGGGGGGACCCACCTCTCTTTGACTAAATTGTCCGCTGATTGTTCGACCGAAGATCAAATCGGACAGACGAATGCCGAAAGTTTAAGTAAACTTTTTATAAACTCTTTGTCAGAAATATTTCCTACAATAGCCAAATAAAAAACCCTATAGGCATTTCTAGAACATTAAATTTATAGATAGATATAATTGCACTACGATACCCTATCATTTACCATCAATAAGGCAAGAGGATGATTGACAGGTGGTGGCTGAAAAAAGAAGAAAATAAAAACCGGCAGTCACGCATCGTTTAGAGATGGATTCACCTTTGTTCATATAGCACCTTTTCCACAGAAAACCCCATTGTAATGGACATTAAATGATGATGGAATGATTCCACCTTCCAATGCAGACCTTGAACTGCCTGCACTACACCATATCGGACTTCCTGTTCACCTTGAAATTTTCTGGGTTACGGAAACAAAGGGCTCGGTGGTACTTCTTTAGAAACCTGTCCAGATCAATCTTGGGTTCTGGGGAGTGAGAATGTGGCGAAATCCAAATGATAGGTTTAACTTGGCGAATTGCAGAAGTTGTGAAATGCGCGTTTACTGCATGTGAACCAATTACTTCATTCATTGGCAGAGTTGATGTCTTGTTGACACTCACCAATGGGAGGTGTTGAAATTCGTCCAATCTGAAAATGCTGCGCAGATTGGAAGCTGGGAAAAAAAAGCAATGTCGAATGGGTTGCGTCGTATTTCAGATTAAGACCAATCAAGGCATGATTGCATTCAATGAAAATGCGTTTTGAATTAAGAAACCATGTATCTTAAAAATTTTTCTTTTGAATAAATGCCTATGCAAATTGTTAATGTTTTTTTCGAAAATATATCCGTTTCCTAAAAACCTAATCTTCAGTTTAAATAATGCGCAATAATTCAGATCTTCAGATAATGTTCGCAAGGTATAGAGGAATATTAACACATCTTTCAAACCATTAAGATGAATACATGCAAATATTTAAAATGAATAAATTCAGGTCATTTCGGATATATAGTCAGAGCCTAACTGATTAGAAGTTTTCAATATCATTCATTTGATTTTAGCTACATCAAATAGATATGAACTCTCGCTTGTGCTCACTTTTCCAACTTAATACGACTTTCATAAGAAAAATAAATGTGATAAATATCATAGTTTTATTGAGCGCATGACAGAATTTTCTTATAACCTACTGAGGCTGATTTGTAAGATTTACGTTCCGTTTCGAAGCTACATGAGGGAAGTTTTGGGACGGCTCTCATAATTTCTTTTATCATGATCAGAAGACGAGCATGACACTTACTCTACGCTCTAAACTTTCATACCACACCAATGTGTGGACATCTGAGCCATTTTGACAGAGTTAACGTGTGTGAGGCCTACATATAAGTAGGATCTCCAAATGATTTAGGTCTTGAACCCGCGATCCTATGCTTGGCTTTGAAGCCAGGTTGATTATATTAGACACTGATGACACAGTTTTTAAGGATGGCAGCACTTTG
>BGPR01000894.1:29376-66493 GCA_013235015.1 Araneus ventricosus
ATTTATGTTTAGCCATTTTTACTATTCTCTAATTAGATGACACCTTAGTGTTTGAGAGAGTGATACCATTTAGTTTCAACCTAGACCCTAAAATATTTGGTATGCTTATGTATTTGTACATTATTTTTAATAGAGATGTAATGTCTATGGGTAACTTAATTTTATTTTATTGTTTGAAAATTACAATAATTTGATGCATGTAAGACGTACGGGCAAATAAATTAAATAGTTAAGATACATGTGCTTCCCTAGAAAATGCTTCATAACGGAAAATTACCACTATAAAAATATATATAACTTTTCTTGCAAGTATATAAAAAAGAATAAAATAAACGCGGAGAATAATATTTATTGTATATTAGGGAAAATAATATCACAAGATAAGATCAGTTAGGATCTATCCTGTAATCTTATTTCAAAGTTCTATACTAATATATTCTCTTAAGCTAATACTATTCATACATTACTTCAAATATTTTTATTAAAAAGTCTTTGAATTTTAAATAAAAACCTTAATATCAAACTGCCGAACGATAATGCAAATTCTTAATTTAAGAAAGGGTGACAGAAATAAATTTTAAAAATCCAGATATTCATGTTTCATTACGAAATGTCAGTATTTCCCATTCGTTTTTTTTTATCATAACTATATTAAAATGGCTCTCAAAACATATTGTTCGATGAGTTCTACTCAAAGAATAAGTAAATTTAAATTTACAGAAATCGCATAATCGAATTTGTCACTCGATTACATGATTCAGAGATGATATAGAAAAATGAATAATTTAAGTAGTAAAATTTTAATAATGCTTAAATAAAACTCCACAGAAATGTGCTCAATTTATTTGTGATGTTCATCAATGTCAGTTTTCAGATACAGATACCTAAAATTGTACACATAGTGACATTAGAAAAAATTTTGATGATGAAATAATGTTAAACTGTTATACACTGTAAAAAAAAAATCCCGTAAAATTTACGGTTTTAAACTGGCAGCTGGGTTGGTTGTGCAAAACCGTAAAAGTTACGAAGTAAATCCATAGGCACAACGGTTTTTTACCATACAGGAACAAGTTTTTTCCGTAAAAGTTACGAAGTAAATCCATAGTCACAACGGTTTTTTACCGTATGAGTTTAAGTTTTCTCCGTAAAAGTTAAGTCATCAAAGTAAGTGACGTCATCGACTGAGTTGGTTTTCTCCTTCTGTTCGAGTTGAGTTGAAACGTGCTGATGTGTATTCTCAATTAGGAATATTAATTAATCAAGGCATTAATTAATCATTATTAATTTCATTAATCTAATTTTTAATTGAACTTACGTGGATGATTTCGATGCAAGATGGTGACAAGACTTCTTGCTCCTCCGAGCCGGGGATCGAAACCGCGTTCATGGAGCTAGAAAGCAGTCGCTCTAACCACTAGGCCACCGGGGTCTCCATAAAATAAGGTAAAAATAATCTATTTGAGTTTTAAAGTCACTATAGCTCTAGTGATGTAAAAATCAACTATTGCCAGAATACGTGTTTTAAGGTTAGCTTTTATGAGTGACAACAGGTTACTGCAACATGTATAAACAGTTAGACCATGCCTTGTTTAATATGATATTTCATTTATTTCTTTGTTTTAAATAAAAAGGTTTTTTAATGTGTCAGTTATCCTACTAAACGATACGTGTTTCATATGGAAAATGGTTGATTCTGAATCGAATGAAATTAAGTTTTCTTCGCAAAATGTTAAAAGCTACATTATTCTTCAAACTTCTAAGCTTATTTTGAAAATTAGAGAAAGTATTAGTGGTGATATATTTTTTCTTCCTAAATTATTTTTTTGTTCATGCATAATTAAAGTCAATACATTCACTTATTCCACTATAGCGGAGATGGAACCCTATTAAAAACATGAAATGAATGCAATTGAATTACATTTAAGAAAAGGGAAAGTTATCGTACGGAAAGAAATACCGTAGACGAAAAATAGAATTTGAACTGACGGTTTTAAACCACTTATTTCGGAAAACGGTGAAAAACCGTTTTGTCAACAAAACAGCTTTAAACCGTCAAATATACGGAAAAAGTCCGGAAAAAAAAACGGATATTTTTTACAGTGATATGACATCAGGAGCGACCCGAGCTAACTTTACCAACCGGGCAAGGCAACAGAACGGCGCCCCCCCCACAACCAACGTTGTTTTTTTAATTCTATAATGACTATATTCTAGATGTCAAAAAAACTTTTACTTGGAAACATACGTGTTTTACCTGAAAATAAATATGATTTAATATTATAGTGAGATTTTTTAAACTTTAGATTATATTTAGACTGATTAAATAAAAACTAATTATATTGAAACTAAAATAAAATATTCAACAAATTTATTTTGAAAATATATGACTTTATTTCCCAGATCTATTAAACCATTTTTTTCCCCTTCGCACTCCCTCTTTGGCGCCACGGGCATTTGCCCGGTGTGCCCGGGCCTCGGGTCGCCTCTGTATGATACAAAACACGAACAAAGAACATATAAATTCTTGGAAAAGTACTCTTAGAACTAATGAGCCAAGAGCTGTTTACAATATAATTGAGACCACAAATATCAAAATAAATTGTAATAATCCCACTTTGCCACTTAAGCAATAAACAAGCTTTTTCGGAGGGTTTTTTCCTATATACATATGATTGAAATATAAAATTGATTCAAGGATAAACAGTTTTTCGTACGAAGATGTATTCAAAATAAATTTTGATCTCTCCAAGGATGAATTGACAGTCCACGAGAAACGTCAAATCGTCCCCACTAGGCGGAACTAAAGACCCAAAATGATCTTTTTGAGTAAACTTCACAAGTCGAAAAATAGGTGTCCTTTCCTAGCGTCAACCGAGCGAGTAAAATGATCAGAAAATGCTGCTATTTTTATGTACTTTAAAACTATTGCCGTTGTGTGTAATATTTGAATTATGAGTAATAAATTGTGCAATCGAATAACAAACATGAATATTATTTTTCAATATAACATCCATTTTGTGGCTTGCGGGCATAAAAGCAGGTATATTATGGAAAAGAAAGCGTCATTAAATGATCTTACGAAATACGTGAGCCCAATTTATCATAGACGGAAAAATTTTAATAAAGGATTGGAAGGTTATTTTATTAATTTGATATTGCAAGAAATACTCTGTATAAGGAAAATTTTTCGTTTAATTTAAATCTGAATCTATTTAGTTCTATTTGAGAAAATGAGTTAATTTTGCAGTTTGCTATCAGATCGATTTCTATTAGATAAAAATTATCGTCTGCTTGAAAATATACCCGCTTCAAAACAATAGAATTGCCTGACGTTGATTTATTTTTTTAATGTGCAGCGAAAACGCTTTATCAAATACTTTTTAAAGAAAATTCATTTTCATATTCAAAAATGAAGTTTCCTACGTCTTGCAATTTGATTTGTTAGATTCAATTTGCAATACCTAATTCATTACTGCTTTTTATTCTTTTCCTTTAGAAACATTTAACGAAAAAAATTGGGTAAAAGTTCTTTTTTAATACGCATAGTGTTTCTTTTGCAGCATTCTTTCAAAAAATAATACACGGAATTTTTAAAAACTAAATAGTTTAAGTTACATTTTATGATATTAAAATTTAATTTCTCTAAATCATTATTTTGGAACATTAGAATAGTAGCCATTTTGAACCGCATTTGAAAATAAACGTTTTCATGTACGGGGGAACTTTGCTAATTCGAACCTTGTAATTCGAATTCGTTGGTAATTCAAATGTTTTCGCTTGTGCTTTGAATTTTCCATCATCGCAATTTTAAAAGATCGTCTATAATTTGAATTTATTTTGGTTGATTCGAAGTCAAAATTAAAAATAGTGAAAAATGTTTTTAATTCTGAATTGTTTTTAATAGTTAAATACGTAATGTGTGTTTTTAGGGGTCGTAAGTGAATAATTTTTAAAACCCTTAATTCATTTGAGAATTATACTGCTCTGCAATGCATTCATTCAGAAAAAGCAGTACAAAATTTATCACCTTTTTGAAAAATTTTGAACAAATTAAGATGTGAAATTTTTTTTTTTATTTTGAAGTTTAATTGTACAGTTGATGCATTCAAGGTGCTGAATGCTTATTTGTTCACTAAAATTTCTTACTTAGCTAACTATTAAATGATTTTTTCAAAATTAAAATAATTGAAAATTATAATTGTTATTACTTTTTATTAATATTAGATTCTGTTTATTCATTAATCATGTATTATTCATTAAAATTGTTAAATATTAAAAATAAATCTTTATTGTCAATTTTTAGCTTAAAATTGTCGTTTTCTCTCGCTGTATTCATTTTCAGCCCAGTTTTTCTTAATTCGAGTTTTCGGATAAATCGAATTTTTATGATGGTTTCACCTTCGAATTAAGGAATTTCCACTGTATTTCACAATTTTTGCAGCAAATTTAATCTGGAAGCGGAATTTGGTAATATTTTTTTCCTTTAAAAACCAGAATCGCTTGTTTCGAAGTTCAAGTACACAGCATTTTTAGACACAGAACAACTTCTTGTTATTATGTGATTAATTCGTGTATATGTTACTGTCATTATGTTTAGTTTGTTATTATTAATAATAATCGGCTATTATTCATTCCAGCAGGATTTTTTTTCTTTAACCGTAGATTCCCTATTAGCACAAGATTCTCAACAATATTCAGAGGATATCTTCATGATGTTGTGCGGCATTCAGAATATCCTAGCAACATCGTGAAAATATTACAAAATATCTTGTGCTAATAGGGTTCGTACCGTTAAGGATGTTAACATATCTAGATTCTATGTTACGTAATTTATATGGTTTCAAAAGACATACATGATGAGACTTCTTTTGAAAAGTGTTGTAAGTGCATTATCTTTTTGAGAATAACGTAGGATACTTAAAGTGAGTAAATACACATACAAGCAATTTATTTAGTATACCCGAGGAAAAGGCGAGATAAATGTCGATACTGATGGCGGTACATGTACATGTACAAGTTTGCCAATATGATGTTTTATGACAGCCATTGCGTGTTTCTATGCTATTATGTATCAGACGCCTCGTTTCCGTCATTTATATACGTCTACACTGTATTATTCGATCGAAAATATATCAAGAAAAGTGCGAGAGTAATATAAATTTGTTATCTTTTAAAAAAGAGATTCAAGTAATAATGGGGTTCTAAATCATTTGATACTTCAAAACTTTCAAATACACTTTAATTTTATTTGATATCTACTGGTAAGAACTGTTAAATATAAGAGATTGATGAAGTAGAAGCTGCATTTCGAAACTGAGATGTTTTTGGCATTTAGATTTTGGGGGTTTGATTTCTGTTTTGTTTTTTTTTAAAAACATTACGAGACACAAGTTTTTCTTACCGTATGCATGCAGTGATAGACAAAATTATTCATATTGTAGGAATTTTTTTGAAGCTTAAGTACTTCTCATTAATAAATGATATAAAGATAACTTTTATTTTACTTTAATAGTTTTCTGTATTATTAGCGAAAAAAAAGCTTTAGGATATTGATGTGATTATTAATGCCCTTCGATAATATCATAGTGTTTTAATAGAAAGATAATTAATTAAACGACATTTAGCTCTTTTAAAATTAATATAATGATATATATTTAGCTCTTTTTAAATTAATATACACTGGCCTCCAGAAGATAAGATGCAACCTGATTTTTGTCTAATTTGCAAACAAATGCACATAAAAATTAGAACACTTGCGCCCTAAACAGTTATTTAATAAATTTTACCTTATTTTAACATCAAGCATAAATTAAAATTAAATTATTGAATATTTTTCACAAAAAAAAACTGTTGGTGGAAAATAATAAATGAACAATGACTATTTAAAAAAACGAATAAAAAATGAGTTTTATTAAGGAATCTGTCCTCTCCTGTAATGCTCTGGCGGCATGGATTTGTTACACTTTCAATTAAGTTGTTGGACACCGGAATGGGAAGCAAAAACCATTAATGAAGTAATGATTGCTTAAGCTCATTTAAAGACCTCGGAGGGATGCTTGAAGCAGCCACCTGTCTTCCGAGGTAGTCCCAAAGATGTTCTATCGGATTAAGGTCAGGAGATTCAGCTGGCCAGTCCAAAACTCTCCAAACCTTGATCCTCAAGACAATCTTTTACAAGCTTA
The DNA here is from genome assembly GCA_013235015.1 of Araneus ventricosus. NCBI lineage: Eukaryota > Metazoa > Arthropoda > Arachnida > Araneae > Araneidae > Araneus > Araneus ventricosus. The sequence goes on from BGPR01000894.1 coordinate 35,562, forward strand.
GTTTGGTGAGACTGAGCATTATTATATCCATTAGGATGAATTCTTTACCAATCGCACAAGCATAAGGCCTGAAATGGATCGATGATCTCGTCTTTATATCTCACAGCAGTGAGAGTTCCTCCATGGAGCACATGGAAATAACTGCGACCGAAAGATTTCTTCCCAAACCACGAATCCACCTTCTTTATTATAACTGTGTATTTCTATAACGTTAGATTGAAGGTATGTAGTGGCTCGTTCTCTCCATATCAGCATACGACCTGATTCATTGTCCAGAATAAATTTGGACTCGTGCAGAGACCCATTGCCGTCTGGTTCAGGTAACGTGCTCTCTTGGCCAACATAAACGGGCACTGCTCTGCTTTCGATTAAGAGGGCGACACTCAAGTGATCTTCTTGCATATAATCCTTGATTGTGAAGACTTTTTCGCACCGTAGCAGCCCATATTGTCATTCCTGTTGCAGCGAAATGATCTGAGGTACAGTAGTCCTCCTTCTTCGGGACGAAAGTGCTAGAAAGTTCATTTTCAGCATGGGTTGTAGCGTGACCTCTCGAAGCTAATTTTTTAATACTGATAAAATCAAACATTTAATTGCAATTTTGTTAATACTAATAAAATCAGACATTTATTTGTAATTTTGTGAACACTCTTATCAACAGAGATTTGTGTAAATAATTCGCGTTTTCCAAAGAAAAAAATGGCTAAATCTTTAAGGATTACGATGAAGTGCAGACCTTAGATATTTTATCTTGGGTGGGGATGCGAGGTCTACAGTTCGGAGAACTATTAGTAAAAATGCTTTCATGATGTAACAATAAGCTATTAAAAGGAGTAACGATATATAAATCCCGATTCGTTCTGTGAATACATACCATATTGTTGAGAGAATACATTTCTGGATTTCAGTAGTTTTTTCTGATGAATTAGTAAAATCAGATCGTTATAGAGAAAATTCTCAATAAAGTAATTACTTAATATACATAACATGCAAAAGAAGGAGAGATTTTTGATCATGATTTATCCTCAATCACAGTAAATCGTGCTTTGCTAACCAAACAATGATTTTTTATTTGGTACGGCAAAAACATAAATATTTTAGGACGAATAAATATATTCAGAATAAAAAAAATTTCAGAAAAAACTTATATTTTTTGCTGATGAATAATTTAAAAATAATGTCAAATAAAAAAAAATCTCAATTTTCAAAGAACAGAATTTTTTATTATTTTTTTGTAAAATATCGCAAAATACCTGGTATAAATTTCTAATAATTGTGAAAAGTTAAATTTCATTTTTTCCAGAAAATTTGAAAATTATTCATTATTAATTCCTAATAATTACAGAAAATTTAGGTAAAACAACGACATAAACTGGCTTAAACGACATAAACGTCTTACTGGTTAAGTAAAAGCTATTTAATAATGAGATAGGAAATTCCTTTTTTTAGTTTATTCTGTAAAATTTAAATCCCTTTGTAATCACAGTCTGGGAACTAAAAAAGATAAATTGGAGCATGAATTATACGAATATTGCCGTTCTAGTACGATATAAATTTCATGATTCTTTTCGCAAACGATTTTTATCACCTAGCAATTATAATTTCTCACGCAAACCGCGTTCCAACCATAATGCTTTTTATTTTGTTCTTTAGCATACATCAACACATATCTCATTATATCTGATACAGAACAATTTAACGTAAGGAATGTTCTGAAAGGATTTCCCTGGGATCAGTACCCTAAAAAGTTGAAGAATAAAATATTTTCTCACCTAATTCGACTGATTTAGGATTATCAGTCAAGGTGAAACTGTAATATTCTTTCTTTTGCAACAATTTCCGTTTAGTAACGCTCTGTGAGTAAAAGAAAAGGTCAATTAATGACAAGTAACAACGAAGCGTGTAAAATATCATTTCTGGATATAGAAATTTCGTCGTATTAATAGTTTCTGCGGAATTACTTCGTTGTCAACTAGATATATTCAATTTTGTCTACAGATTATCAGAATAAATTTGTAATACTTTCGAATAGCTTATTTTGTTTTAAAGATTATTACAATTTATTTGCATAATATATTAATTAATTAAGATTAATATATTATGTATAATATTTATAAATTTATATATTATATATAAATTGATTTATTTATTATATGGAATATATTAATTGAGGCAAATATATAAAAATGAGATAACATTTTTAAAAGTTCATTTTTGGGGATATACCAAGTTCATTTTATTAATTTTAAAAATGCACATAATTTGCAATGGGTCACTAGTTTTATCTAGAGATGAAGACATGTTTCAAAAAAGCAAAACACGATTAAAATTATCGAACATTTTTACGGACGTTTTCTTAAATAATTGAATAAGCCTTCTTCCAATGATTTTTTACAAAAATCTTTGAAATTAGAATTTTGTTGCAGCAGGAGTCTTTTTAACCTCCGAGCAAGCTTGAATATTTTTGCTAAATTCCAAGGATCTATGGAATATCGAGAAAGTGCTGGTGTAGGCGTACTTGCAAGAGTTTTGTAGTAGCATTACAAGTATGCGGGTAATAGTCAGTAATAGCAAGTTTGCAGGAACAGTCAGCTTATTTTGGCTATAGACTGGTTATAGATGCTGACGAGGAAATTTTTGTCGCATAAAAAAGAGATAATATTAAAAATAAAATTGATTTATATAATGGAGGCAAGTCATAGCCACATGGTACTGTAAGCTATGCCTCGTCAGTTGGAATTGGAAATCCACTAATCATCTTGCATTTACTGATCATTATAAGTTCTGCTGTTTAAAATAATTTTTGTTCCAGCTTTATATTTTCAAAAGTAATTTAATTCTAGTTTTTACACCAGATGTTTAATTGTGTTTTTGGTTTTCTTTATTGATTCTTAAGCGTTGTTTATATTTTTAGCTATTGTTTATATTTAGTTATAGTTATTGTGACTATTAACCATTTAACTGCGGGTACATATATATGTGGTTTATAAACCACACCCGCAATCAAAGGGTTAACACTCACATAGTCACTCTGGCCATTGAAAAAAATAAATGCATTTATTTCTGTGCACATTACCGTTGTTTTAATAAAAAGTGATGCTTGATGAAAAAGTGAAGATATGTTTGATTATTTAGCTATTTAAAAAAATCGAACCACTGGCCCGAAACTTTGTAACATATTTTAGGTGTGATTCTTCTGTCTTGATTACATCAACCCTTGCACTTCTATGCATAATTATTTTATATCACGCATTTTACATAAAGAATGTCTTTTTGTCCGTTCATCTGTCCGTCCCTTCCGTCTGTGTATCTTATAAGAACTTTTATAGTATAGTAAGGGGAACTTGATCCCTAGGGATACTTGACCCTACACGATTTTCTTAGAATGTGAATAATTGGTAATTTGCGTGTGATATTTTTATTTGACATTTGGTCACATGGTCTATTAGAGGGGACTTTTATTCCAATCTGAAAAATAATCATAATGGTGTGTAGGTAAATATATTTTGGGGGTACAAAAGTAAATTTTCACTTTTTCATTCCTCAGTGGATAGGAAGTTTACTATTAAAGATATGATGAATTAAAATATTTCTAAGTTTAAAGCATACTTCTAGCTATAATTTTATATACGAGTTATGCAGTATCTTAATTCTAAGTGGTTTAATTTTTAGATCGTTTAGAAAAAGGCAAGTTAGGGATACTTGACCCTAAAAAGTTAGTGATACTTGACCCTAAAAAGTTAGTGATACTTGACCCTATCAGAAACTATTGCAGATTCCATGTCGTAGCCAACTGAAGCGCATTTGGTGGTTGGTATCAGTTTTCTGGTGCGTGGAGTTTGTCGACAATATGCAGCTCAAATATAGAGAATAATTAATTAAAAATTGTTTGTTGGTAATTATTTAATGAATAAGATTTCTTTTTAATATGGTAATTTCAAATATTACAAATAATTATTTTAGTAAGAATTTAAAAAAGAATTGAAATTTAATTCATCTATTTTTCATCGCTTGAGAAAGAAAGATTTATTTATTATTTTAATAAAAAATCTTTTGTTCGAACTATTTACCATCGTTTGGTTTTATTTAACGTTTCGCCATTTCTGTTGAGTTTGTCTTTCTTTCTTCATTTGAATTTTCACCTAAAATATATTTTTATTTTTTTGTTTTTATTTTTCTTTAAATATTAGAAGAACCGAGTAAGCCTGTTAAGCTTCTCAATTTCTTGTTTTGTGCAACATTTTTTAGATTTTTTTTATTTTAACTTTCCAAAACTGGCAATTCTTCAACGCGCTAATGACGTTGCTACACTGTAAAAAATATCCGTTTTTTCCCCGGACTTTTCCCGTATATTTGACGGTTTAAAGCTGTTTTGTTGACAAAACGGTTTTTCACCGTTTTCCGCTCCAGACATAAACGGTTTAAACCCGTCAGTTCAAATTCTATTTTTCGTCATACGGTATTGCTTTCCGTATGATAACTTTCCTTTTTCTTAAATGTAATTTTATTGCATTCATTTCATGTTTTTAATAGGGTTCCATCTCCGCTATTGTTTACACATGTTGCAGTAACCTGTTGTCACTCATGAAAGCTAACCTTAAAACACGTGTTCTGGCAATAGTTGATTTTTACACCACTAGGTGGCGCCACTAGAGCTATAGTGACTTTAAAGCTCAAATAGATTATTTTTACTTCATTTTATGAAGTCTCTGGTGGTCTAGTGGTTAGAGAGACTGCCTTTTATTTCTATGAACGCGGTTTCGATCCCCGGCTCGGAGGAGTTAGAAGTTTTGTCACCATCTTGCATCGAAATCGTCCAAGTAAGTTCAATTAAGAATTATATTAATTAAACTAATTGAAATTAATAATTAAGCCTTGATTAATTAATTTTCCTAATTGTTAATACACATCAGCGCATTTCAACTCGAACAGAAGGAGAAAAACAACTCAACTGAGTCGATGACGTCACTTACTTCGATGACTTAATTTTTACGGGAAAAACTTGTTCCTGTATGGTAAAAAACCGTTGTGCCTACGGATTTACTTCGTAACTTTTACGGTTTTGCACAACCAACCCAGCTGCCAGTTTAAAACCGTAAATTTTACGGGATTTTTTTTACAGTGTAGGTTTTCAGTTCTAATGCTGTGATTTTTTCATTTAATTAAATCAACATTTTAATTGTTTATTAATTATTAAATTTGAACTAGTTTAATTTAATAACTAGATTTTATTAATAACAACTTCGTTTTATAGTAACCGTATTATTTAATTTTTAATATTAGTTTCATTAATATTATTTGATAATAAAGACATTTTTTTAATTCAGTAGTTTTAATCTAATATCTGAATTTCGCGTACATACAAATTATCAAAAGATTTAAGTACTCTTTGCATGTAGGATCAGGTATCCTTAGGGTTAGGGATATTTGACCCTAGGCGATTTCATGAAAGATATTTATTTTATGATTAAATGAGATATCATTTTAGCGTATTTCTCATTCTTAAAAGCAAATCCTTTTATGATGGTAGCATTTCAAATATTTGAGAAATATAAGAAAAAGTAAAAGTAGGGTCAAATATCCCTAAAAATATTATTATCCTAACATTTTTTAAATTATTTTTTTCCTGGTGGTGGTGATGGTGGGAACTATCCCTATTAGCACAAGATTCTCTAAAACAGTGCTTCAAAAGGTGGGGCCCACACCCCACAGGGGTCCAATTTGATTGTTAAAGGGGGTAATTCAAAAATGCTCTCGTCCAGAGTTTGAAAGCAACCGTATACTGTGATTTAACTAGTATATTTGAATTGTCAGATCGAAACGGCACATTTTTCTTTAGCATCTACTCGCTGAATAATTTTCAAAAATATATATTAAAAAGATTTTAATCCCCGTAACCTTCTAAAGAAAAGGTGAACTCACGAAATATTTTTAATATTAAAATTGTTTCGTACTTGAATTTCAGTTCTCCATTTTATGTTCTGAAACTTTACTTACTGTGTTTCCCACTAAGTTCCTAGTGATTTCTTCCTAAAATCTATCATTTAAGTTTCTTCAGCGAACCATTTAATTCTTGAATATTAAAAAATTATTTATATGTGACATACGTAGCATAAAAATTTTCGAAAGGCTTAGGTAGGGAATGGTACTGAAAAGGTTGGGAAGACGATGTTGTACGGGGCATTCAGAATATCGTCGCAACATCGTGGAAATATCGTAAAATATTTGGTGCTAATAGGGATAGTTTATAAAATTTGCGTCGGCAAACGTCAAACTTACGAAATAAAAAATAAACAATATGAAACCATCAGTGGAAAGGAAATTTTGAAGGAAGTATTTTTAAGGATGCCCCATCAAGAAAGTCAGATTACAAAACACATAGGCTCAATCACTTTCTACCACACATTACAAAAGACATTCTTACGTGGAAGTATATAAAGAGGGAAGAATGAACAATATATATTTTTCTTTCTTTTTTTATAAGTCCTCCTCCGTCCGCTTTATTAGAAGTTCATCTAAGTGACTGAAAATGAAAGATTTGAGAAGCTCTACAAAAACGTGTACTAAAAAAAAATAACAATTTAAGGAAGTTTGTGTAATCAAGGTTCCGATTCGATTATGCATCTGACCGTGGGTGTAGAAAGACAGGGACTTCAGAAGGCTCAATGCTAGCTGAGTATCCAAACGAAAGGCGCGGTGGTTCACTACTTCTGTAAGATATGGAAGCGAAAGAAAAATTCATTTATTTCTCAAATTTTAAGAATAAATTTTGAAACACAGAATGCTGAGCCCATTCGAAGGAACTAGGTGATTTTGAAGAGAAATTCGCGTATTCTCATAAATCCTTAGAACCATTTTTGAAACAAAGAAGCCTAAGCCTTTTGCTATTCGAATGAGTCTCTTTACGATTTGTTGTCATAGTAACCTTGATCCTCAGACACGTACAAACAGTATCATTAAGAAATTGTAGCACTATTTTTCACCCTTGACCAACTAGAGGTGTTGATACTACACCGTAATTCTAGAAGACTCATTTCAGCGGTCATGATTCGATGTTACCACACATGAGCAATTTCCAGCATTTACCTCATCTGCGGATTTATTTCTATGCCTCGTAAATTTTCGAGCGCAATTTCAAAGTTCATTTAAAAACCTCACCTTCACCTTTCTAGACTAAAACGTAGCAATCATCGCTTTGAGTTGTTTTGGAAAAGTATTTCTTAAAAAAATATTTACGCGCATTTCACAATTTACGCTCTTGTTTATGAATTTCAGAAAATAGTTCATTCTTAAACATGCATAATGGAGCCAATTTAAGTGACGTCACAATCACATGGCAAACGTAACTGAAAATGCGATCCAAAGTTTAGCTCCTCATTGCTATAATTGTCAGCCGCTTTTCCTTTTAATGAATAATGGATTCAAATAAACATAAAGAATTTCAAGTAAGTATAAGGGATTTTTAAAATCGAATGGGCGCAACGAATTTACTGTGTATCAAGTCTGCGTGAATTGTCTCTATTTTAGCAATGTTTAATAAATTTAAAATTTATATATCTTGAAAGATCATTAATTTTTTTTAAATTATCTGTTAAGGTTTTTTAAACGTACCAGTTTAAATGTCATTCTAAATTTATAAAAGTTTTATCTATTTATAAAACGTATATATATATATATAATTAAGTGCTAAAAATTTTAAGAACTTTAAGAATTGGTGAATTCACTCTTTTATCCAAAATGAAAAAAAAAAATCATGTTTATGATTCATAATATGTAAAATCGTACTGCCGGTGCTGTGATTTTGGGTTATTTTGCAATGAAAATTCAAATTTAAATGGACGGCAATATTTATTATAACTCAGAAAATATCAGAAAATCAACAGCAATATCAAGAGACAATTAATAAAAAATTACTTGAATTTTTCAAAATAATACCCTGCGATTCGAGAGTACCACAGAACAGTGAGGGAAAATCTACCCTAATCTCAAGAGAGCAGTCCTAGTTCAACTTCCTGTTCCTCCAGCGGCGTCGAAAGTCAACTATCAGAGAATATTAATTCGACTGCCTGTTGTACGAATTGCCTGCCAGCTGGTCTGCCCACTTTCAGTCCATCTGGCTTGAGTATTTTCCTATTTGTTGGTCTAATTAAATAATTAAATAACATCTAGTAAGATAAACTATCTGTTCTGGCCGTAGGCCTAACGGCCAATTTTTTTAGCCATTTGAATCCTTCATTACTGCGGATATATGATAGTGTCAATTCACCGGATTTTATATTCACATTGCAAACTTAAGTAGACATGCCATATCGTCGTTGTTCAAGCAGAAGTCACTAAGTGCAAAGCTATAGTTTCGAGATGTGGTCAGTTTAAACTTGATTAATTTTGAGTCGTTATGATAAGTAGTGAAAATTATTTTGAAGATTTCTAGCTCCTGCGGCTATTCACTGATGTTTAGACAACAGATTTCTATCACGAAATAATTAATCTTAAATTCGAATTGACTGCAGTAGTCCGTCAAAAGGTTTCTGTACACTTAGGGACTTCTGCTTGAACGACAACGATATTGTGGCAACTTGGGCGACAGTAATCCCTAAAAATTGAAATTATTAGCATGCACCTTCCCTATCCGATGGAGAATTCAATTAGTCTGGAAAAAACATGAACGAGTGAGGTCAAGAAAATGAAATCTGTAATCTGCCGATTTAAAATGTCATTATTCTAAATGTTCTGTTGTGTGAAATGCATGTTCGTGAATATGTTTATGTCGTGTTAGTGTTCGCCAAATAAATAATTGAGAAATGCAAAAAGGACTGTTTATTTGAACTCTTGAAAAGAACACGCATAAGTTGAAACTTAGGCTTGACGCCACAGGTATAACATCTACCTAAGCGTTTCTTTAAGCTTTTCCTCTTGTAATATCCGCTGTGGTTTCCAAATTTTAACAGGCAAGGTGCATTTGACTTATATCACTTCAACATGAAAGAATCCTCTCACATGTTGAAACATAATATCGCTTTTTTTCTCTGGAAGTGAGAAAAATTTATTCATACTCTCAGAAGCCTATTTTTTTAAAATTTAAGCATTTGTTTTTCTCAAGAGCATTATCTGAAATTCATAAATAAGGTTTTTAAAAATTACTTTAAAATGTGTCCACATGTCTTGCTCTCACAAATGCTGCAAAATTTATTATTATATTTTTATATATAATTTATTATTATATTTTATATATAATTTATTATTATTATTATATATAATTTTATATATAATTTATTATTATAAGTTAGTCATTCCAGTAAAATGTTTTAAAACTGAAGTGAAAACGAATATGCAATGGGGAAACGTAGTTAGAGAGGTGTATATAATGTCCGGTACAGTATTTTTATTTGATAATTGCTTTCTAATTTTTAATTTAATTATCTGGACTAATTCGACATTTATGAAAATTTCTAAGAAACCGAGTAACAACTCAAAAGATTAATTTGTTTATATTTCTATGAAGTGAAGCATAGCAATGTAAAATAAATCATTTTAATTTGCAGTAGAATTAAACTTTCCTATGATTTGATTCTACGAAATTGCAATTGAAATATGAATTGCACAACCCTCCGTTTTTAATAATCAATAAAGAAATGGGTTTTATTACATAACAAATATGAAATAACTGATCTTGACAGAAAATTTTTTGGCGCTCATTTTATGTTCATTTCTTAAGAAAATGACAGATAAGAATCAAGCCATTTCAAAAGTATACATTTTTTCAGAGCTTATCGAACTCTTGTATTTGTAATGATTTTGTTTTAGGCTTTCTTAATGCAATAATTTATTTTAGGAACAGAAATAAAAAGAAAAAATCTTGTTTAATGGCAAGAGATTATTTCTAATTCTTAATGTCAGACGAATTAATGGTTTTATTAATTTAATAGTTATTTCCACCTGTTCTTTATTGAAAAAATATCGTCTTAACTCTTTCCTGCTAGTCAAATAAAAAAGGTTTTTAGTATTACTTCTTGAAAGTTAAAATGTTAGTAATAGAAAAGTTTTTGGAGCTATACAAATTATAGTTCTAAGTATAGAAAAGGATAACTTATCTTGCTGGGGAGAAAAAGCGAAAGCAAATAAAACGAAAAAAAATCTTGCTTAATATTAAGAGATGATTTCTAATTCTTAATGTCAGAGGAATTAATGATTTTATTAATTTTAATAGTTATCACTAACTTTTTTTGAACAAAAAAATATCGTCTATGCTCTTTACTGCTAGCCAAATAAAAGAAGTTTTTGATATAAATTCTTGAAAGTTAAAATGTTAGGAATAGAAACGTTTTTAGCACATTCTTCTTCTCTGTCGTTTTTAAAACTATAAAAATTATAGTTCTGAGTATAGAAAAAGAATAACTTATGTTGCTGGTAAAAAAAGCGAAAGAAAAATTTCGATGCATATATTTTATTTCTGAAACTTTTTTTCAGTAGTCATAGAAAGTTTTCAATAGAATCTCAGGATAAGGATGTGTTTTAGATGAATCCCCCATCATCCGAATTATTATTTTTTATTTTCGTACTTCCTTGATTAATATATCAAACGAGGGTCCAAAAAATCGTAAAATGTCTGGATAATAGATGAGAGAGGAAAAGCAATTTTCGTTGAGAAAACAAATACTCAATCTTTTCCAATCTTTTTTTATGAGATAAGAGTTACGTATATCATTTGTAGACTGTTTTTAGTTAAAGAACGAAAAAACTAGGCTCTGCATTAAATCCAGTTGTTTTGCTTCAACCCATTAGTTTGTCGTTTCCTTGATCGTGAAGGTTATTTATAATAAAAATCGTTTCGCAGGCAAAACTGTATTGATAGTGATTGATTAAGTTGAAGATATCTTGATGAATTTAGGAATAAATAAATTGTACCTAAAATCTTTCAAGATTGTTTGGGACTAAGATTCTTTTCTAATGGATTACGAGCGAAAATATATCTCAAAATTGTTCATGAAATATTCTATCAGAAATAAATTAAAATTTTACCATATGTTCCGAAATTATTTGAGTTGATGGTTTGAGCAGTCAACCGAATTTAGTGATTTAGAAACAGGAAAGCACTGATAGTAAAGTTACCAGCGCTGTTAACTTTTAGATAATGGACAGCACCTATCTCAAGTACCTTCTAAAATCCAGAATTCTAGTGATGAAGCTAGAAAGTTAGTTCCTTCTTTTCAATTTATTCAAAAATAAGATCTGCGTATCATTAAACCGTCCATGGATTTACCTATTGTTGTGTTCCCTCTTTAGCAATAAATCTATTCATTACACATGCCGTGATAAGAAAAAAAGGGATCCAAAAAGTAGCAACACGAGGAGGTTGGAACTCCATTGATTGTAGTGGCACATCAATTGTACCACCCTTAAGCAGAGGGAAAAAATTTGTTGGCGCAAGAATCTATAAGAGAAAGTTTAAACCATGAATTGATATTCATTTGTGCTGCTATGCAAATCGTTTATATTCACACATAACTGAAAGTTACATGTGGCTTTCTACAATAATTTTGAATAGAATATAATCAATTCTTTTACATCAGATCACCTCGAAATCGTATTTCAATTATTCTACATAATATAGCGGACGTCGGTATTATATTTTGAATTGTAATTTTTTCCTTTGTAAAATTATTTTGACTTATTTTCATATAAAAACTTATTAAAATTAGCATACGATTTTATACAGAAAAAAAACCCCTCGAAGTTAGAGGGATAATGTAATAAATTCACGATCACGTGGAGCAGGTCAAATACGTCACGATAATTTAATTTCGGAATTCAATGCGCATCTCGCAGGAATAAAAAGGGCGTGGCGTCACAGCATAAGACAGCGTACAAGTAATATGCTATAATACGTGAGCAGTTATGATTCTTATGCAAAAGTGACGTAAAGAGAATGACGTCTTTGAGAAAAAAATTTAAAAATAAGTTCTGTGGATGATATTTTTCTCTCGTTTTTTATAGAATAATATAAAAATATTTTTTTTAATAATTGACGTTTTTACATATTCAGTAGTTACGCAATCTATTACGTAAATAGCCTATGCAACTCAATATTAAATTATGCATGCAAAAACGAACAACCGGAACAATTTTTGCAATTAGCTGTAGGAAAAAATGTTCTGATACAAATTCTGATTAAATTCTGTTTACGTAATTGACGCACGAAAAATCGTTTGCTTTAATTTTTTTGCAGTTAAGTTCATAACAAAAAGAACAAAATGTTGGCAATACATTGTCTCTGTTTTATTTAATCTTTATGTCCACTTTTACAACGTAGTTCTGAAGAATTGTTTTCGTTCTGTTTACTGTAAGACACTGTATTATCTATCCATTACCTTACATAAACTAGCAATGTTCGTAAACAGAATTAAGATCATATGTTTAATAAATTTTACAACTCTTGTCAGGCGCGTTTGGCCTTGTAGATTATGTGTTGTATGGAACTTTTATTAATTCAAAGAAAACATTTTATCATCGGAGCTGATTTATGCCTATTGACGGAAGTAATTTGTTTTTAGACGCGCGTTGAATTTATAATTGCTCCCAAATTGTATTAAAATTGATGTTAACATTGCTCTTTTCTTAAACTTCAAAATGATGATTTAATTTAATGGTATTGTTAAAAATTTAATTAATCAAAGTCCAAAAAACTTCAGTATATTTTTCTATATTATTTTGAAATAAATAATTGTGGAGTGGAATGTTTTCGGGACATTGTGTGATGCAATATGTCGTATCTAGAACATGAAGTTAGTACTCGGACATATCGTTTGACAATTTTTGCTTTGGTTTTTCTTTTGTTTAATGCCATTATAGCAATTTTTTACATGTTTCAGATTATGAACTTAGCCAAAATCCAATTTAAAGGATGTTTTGTTCAAATTTTTTTGAAAATGCAACGGTAGAAATAATATAAAAAAAGAATGATTTGGGGCAATTTCTTATAAAACAATGAAATTAAAAAGTGGAACTTTTTTAAAAATGATGTATTTTGCAATATCTCAGTTATTTTAGTGAAATAAAATTAGAAATTTTTTTATATAATCTCGTAAGTTCTTAAACTGGAAGATAAGGCAAACCTCGAATTGACTGCGTGTTGAAAATATGCATATAGAAATGCTTTAGAAGCGTAAGAGAATCGTGGACTGCATTTGTTGTATAAATTATCGATTTAGAATTATAAAGTTTTGTATACATATGCATTAACATGTAACTATATTATATTTCTTTTAAAAAATCAATAAACTAAATACAATTAGCAAAAATATTAAATAAAAATGCTCCACACATTCTAATTTTTAATTTCTTTTACATAATTTTTCATTATTATCGCCTAAAAACACATTTTAAATTTATATGAATATAATTTTGCTATTTCATTCAAAATTTAATTTTCAGGAAATATTTCTAGCGTGCGTACTGAATGTTGACGTGTACGTGTTTTTTCAAACTAAGATTGACTTTTCTCTATCTGAAGGAGTTCGAAATTTAAAATAGATGCAAAGCTTTATCTTATTGTTTAAAAGATATTTTTATGATGAGTTAAATATAATTTCCTGAAAAAACTGAAACGCACGGTTCATTTCAAAGAAATGTAAATCTGAAAACAAAACAAAATATTGTTATGAGAAAGGGTAATTTCAAACATATAAGCTTCTGAACCTATAAACTATTCATTTTATGTAACAACACATATCTTAATGCTGTTTTATTCACATATAAGGGAATACTGTAGAGACAAGAATGTAAAAAGAAAAAATCTCCATCTCCCATTTGTTTTTGCTAATTTAACGGTTCACACTCGACACCCAACCCTTTTGAAGAATCTTGAGCTATCCAGCATATTTTTGACCTGTTGCAAAATAAATGGTTATCTATTTAGACTACTAGCAATGCAGTAGGAAGAATAAACGCTAAAAGAGGAAATAGTATTGTTTTTTCGCCGACTCGGGATATTCGGCTTTGAAAAGTGAAATTAAGTTACATTAAAATTAACACCACAGCATACCCCCGAACTCGGAGCAGGACGGCTCCCTGAAATTAAGGTGCAGTGAAATCCCTCTGCAAAGGCCACCATACATTCCAAAGAAAACTGTCTGCTTTGAAGAGGTTTCAGGGTTGTAAGAAAGAAAGAAATATCTATGAAATCCTTCTTCGTTATTTCTACCAAGGTAAATTTTAAGAATAATCTAAAGAAAAACGTACTTCATTCGAAAATTTCTACATTTGATTAAAGATACATACATTTGATGAAAGATACATTAAAGATACAATTTTGTCTTGCTTGAATCTTCAGCCTTTTCAGAGGCATCTTTTCTTTTCAATTTTGCATTTTCATTGGAAAAGTAAATTCCTAATAGTTATAGTTGTTGAGTAATGTTCAATAATATAATCTATTTTTCCTAAACTCTATTGAGTTGAAATTATTATTTGCTGATGCTAGCACACCTTATCAGCAGCTTCTTTGGTAGAGTCTGAATCAGCGCCTGAAAGGCACAGATGTACTCTTGAATGCTCCATCCCGTTACAGTCGAAGTTCACTTTTCTCTTCACATTGGGAAATGAATAGTTAATTTGAGTGTATGTGTTTGAGTGTGTTCTTTCTGTCTTGTCTTTTCTCTTAATAAAAGATCCAAAGTGAGAGAGACGAAAGAAACAGATTTCATTGAGGTTGAACAGGAGACCACCATGGCCTCTTAGAGGGGTTTGAGCGGCCGTTCCTAGGAGTTACTGTAACATTATGTCAATGGGCCAAAAATTTCGGAGCCAATCAAAAGTAGCAGTTGAGAGGAGTGACCGCTATGCGTGGTGGCCGCCTCCAGGAGAATCAACCTGCACTCCAAAACCAAAAGGTTGAAGTATTGGGAGAATGAATGCGGGAGTGGTTGCCGAGAGAAGCTTTATTGTATTCGCATTTCGTATTTGTGGTCCTGATCATTGGAAGAGTATGGCTCCTGCCGACTTTCAGAACTGGCGCCTGGGGCATCAATACCCTCCTTGCCTATTCCCGTCATTGAGCCACTGGCTTCAAAAATCTTTCTCTGATGTTTCGACAGCTGAAAACCGCTTGAAGGCGGAGAAGATATTAATTTATCAACACCTGGTGGCAGTCAGGAAAACTAAGAAGCGTTTTATAAAAAAAAATCCTGACACAATATCCTTATTTATACCGCTTTAGTTCAAAGAGAAGTGCCAACACTTAAGTTGATAAACTGAGGATGTCTTCTTAGGATGCTTCAGTAACGGTTGCCGACCTCGATCCAAAAATATTTGAATGGAGTAAACAAAACATGTATACATCATGCTACTGAAATCTCTGCTACAACTTACATGAAAGCCATCAAATTGCACCATTTTGATCTTTTTACGTACAACATGGATTATAGATGTATAAATAGATTTCAAGCGTTCCAAGAAATCCGTCGCTCTTTGATTTATGTGAAGTGACCGGGTGTCGCGTCCCGTATTGGCAAGTACCATCCCGATTCTTGACTCTTAGTCGCGGCTTGTAATAATTACTCGGTTTTGAATAAAATGATCTAGTTTTTTTCTGAGTATGTAATATGTTTTTAAAAACACTAGTCTGATCCGCTGTTTACTATACAAACATAAAATGTTTGATAAAGCAATAGTAAATATTTTAACTCACTAACAATTTTAATTGACAAGGACATTAGGACAAACTACATTTTCAGTATATAAATTTCCATACTAGTATGCACCTTGAAATGTGGTGAGTTTCTGTAAACTTAACATAGAAAATTTGACCTGCCCAGACTGTTCACACAATTTATGAGACAGACGCATTGCCTACTGCCCTACCAAAGCTCAATCGCAAAATTGTTGCCTGAATGGCGCTGAGAGTCCAACGAATCTAATGTCATCGAAATCACTCACCAAAGTTCATGCAAAAAGGGTCAAAGAGTGGCTCATTGACGTAGCAAGAGGTGAGCAGGGGATACGTACAGCGACGAAACTAGGCATTTTGGCGCCCGGGGCAAAATCTGCGATTAGCGCCCCCTACACCTGCCCCAACACCAACAAATAACACATAGATTAGTTTGCTTAAAATCTTAATTAAAATCTACCGTTCTATACTGAAAAAGGACTGGCGCCTAAAAATAAGAAAAGGAAAATACTACTATGGTTGTAATATTTAATAAAGAAAAAAAAAACACGTGTATAAATTAATTTTGTTTCACCTAATACAAATGCGCCAAGTTCAAATTTTGCATAGCGTACGTTAGAAAAAACATGTGCAATAATATAACAATGATAATATCCTAACTAAGTGTTCCACTTGAAAAATTAATGTTTCAAACAATTTTTCAGATGGATAGGTTAGTTTACTCTGTTAACCATTAAACACTCAAATTATTTTAGTTTAATTTTCCTCTTTGCTTTAAAAGTTTTTATCACATCATCGTAAGAAATCTTTGATGTCTTCTCATGCTCAATATAAATCACTGCAAGATTAGAAATGCGGTCTTGCTTGGTTAAGTTTCTTAAATAGTTTTTTATGATTTTAAGTTTGCTAAAACTTCTCTCATTCGATGCGACAGAATCTGGTAGAGCCAAGTAGATTCTTAGGGTCGTGGTCAAATTTGAATAGTTTTCATGAAGACCAGTTGTATATAAATAATTTTAAAAGTCATGGGCAGTTGAATTCAGCTTACTCTTTTTTGATTCATTTCCAGCTAAATTGTCGCTACTTACCACAGTATACTTAAAACTCTCTATTTCAACAGACAGTTCATCCTTGTCCAGGTCGTCTCGATACAAATTTCTCAAAGTACTAGCCTTCTCTCTTAAAATTTTATTATCAAGAGTCGTCAGTTGTTTGGGAGACAAGAATCCGGAAATTTCGTTCACCTTTTGCATTGATTGGAATCGTCTCTCTAACTCAGCTTCTATTCTATCATTCACTTGCAGTAAGGCAAGTTTGAATTTTTTATGTTGAAAAATTTCAGAGCTTTCATCTTCACATTTTTTGTCAAAAAATCTTTTCTTCTTTCTCTTCCTTACCTCCTTACAAGATTGTTCTGCTTCTTCAAGGACTTCATTCATAATTGTACCTCTACAATCTTTTATAGGCAAAAGAAATTTGTTATAGTTATAATAATTAAGTCAAATATAACAAAAAATAAAGCGATGATAAAAGATAAATGAAACACACCTTAAGTTTATTCATTCTTGTGATTATGAGAAACACCAGCCTGATGTGTCCTAGCGATTTATTCGATGTTTGGACATATATTTGGAAGGCACACTCATTTCCTCATCATTACATTGAAGATTTCCTCTCTTTTTACACATAATGGTGGTGAAAGGAAAATATCCTAATTCACATAAATATGTTGAAAATTGTAGTAAAAAGTGTAAAGCTTTTTTAGATATTGACACATATTCTTCTTTTATGGAAGACCAAAAAGCAGAAGCGGCCCGGTTGGTAACTTTACCAACAGGGCAAAGCAACAATATGGCGCCACCCCCACACACAAAACCATGCTATTTTTTAAATTCTATAATGTCTGTATTCTAAAAGTTGAACAAATATAATTTTTTAGAACATAGAAATATGCATGTTTTACCTGCAAATATGACTTAACAATATCATGACGAAAATTTATAAACTCCAGATATATTTAAGATTCTATAGTGGTCTTATTTAATTTGAAATAATTTAACAAATTTATTTTAAACATACAATATTTGCCGTTTTTCCGGAGCTCTCGTGTCTATTAAACAATTTTTTCCCTTCGAGCTCCCGGTTTGGCCAAGCCTCGGGCCGGCCCTGCCAAAAAGGTTTCAAGCGACAATTCCTTGTGTTTAATCATAAGGGGAAAAAAGCAACCGGAAAGGTTAGCTCCTTGCAATGAAAACTCTCTTTGGACTGGAGAATTGATAACAAAAATAGTAAATATATTTGTTTTTATATCTGGACATGTATTTATCTGAAATACCGCAGGCTCACTCGAAAATCTTCTAGGGCGCACCTTTTGAGAACCACTGCTTCAATGTGTGCCTAATGTAGACAAAATTCAAAAGGACAACAACTTGCCCAATGATAGTTTTGAAAAACTAATACTCAACAAAGAAAACGAGTGTACCGATGTGATGTGTTGTAGGGAAGTATGACTTCACCATGTGCCTTTTCAGGATTTTATTCTCACATGAAGACATGACACACATTACACGACATTTAACACATATCACTTAAAACAAACCGAGCGAAACATTTTAAAGAAAACTTCAAACATAGCAGGGCGCCATTTCGCTTCCATCACCCAGCGTTCGTCTCTCTTCCCAGTCCAACGTCTCTTTTTTCGTTCTTTCCTCCGCCAGGGGGCGGGGAGGTTAGTCCAAAGAATGTAATGTCTTATAAGTTCTTTGGTTAGCTGCCCAGATTTTGGAGTCCAGGGGCAGATGTTACACGAGCATATTAACACCACTTACCTTTATTGGTATTTGATTTTAGCCACGATGACAAAAATGAGGAGGACAAATGACTTTGTTTCTCTCTCTCTCTTTAGCTTTTTTACGGTTTTCAGCGCCCGACAATTTTCTGGACATCTTTCGTTGAGTAGCAGAGTGAGGTTACGTTACGTAATTGTCTTCTACCGTCCGTCTCAATATCCGAAGATTGCCCCTTTTGGACGATCTTACTCAGTAAAGGGGTGATAGGGGGTGTAATATGAGTCCATTTCCAGAGTCCGGACAGGCGCATACGCGGAAGGAGGCTGTAGTGCGATACGTACCCACATTCCTACGCGAATCCATCAGTCACACCCCTCAGCGCCCTGCGTCTCGTTGCGCTGGCGTTGCTTGGGTTTTATCAACAGACACATCTTAATTTTACGTAATTATTTAATAACATTACAACTGGTTTTGTTTCCGGGCTAGAATTTAAACAGAAAATTGACATTTAGTAAAATATATTTTTATACTATTTTTTTTTTTTATTTTTCACCTCCCCTGGGCTAGCGCCCCCTGCTGACTGGCGCCCGGGGCAACTGCCCCGGTTGCCCCCCTCTTGTTTCGTCACTGGATACGTATGCCCCGGGCACCATGGAAACAAAACATTAGTTCGTTTATACACTCTACAAGAATTACTATGCCTCGATCGCCATTTACCATTTATAAGCAAATAATAACGCTTAATAATGACCCCAGGCGCCATTTTATTTTGCTAAGTCTCTGGAGTGGTCCAGAAAAAAGCTCGTACATTTTTTATATTTGATTTAAGAAAATTAAATAGATTTCATTCTTAAAAAATATTTTATGAAGAACTTTCCTTCTCGATTTCTATGACTCACAGGATATTTATCTCTCAGTTTTAATCAACAAGAACAATATAGCATAGTAATTCTTTTGAATATCATTACGTTTTTTTAATACTTCGTTTGTGCATTTGTGGCCAAGACAGTCCCTCCGTCTTACGCTCTGTTAAAAACTTAATGGATTGTATTCCTATAAAAATAATTTTTGGAAATAGAAATGGAGTCAATTCATGTTATTGTGACACATTCCAAACTTGCTTCTTCACATCTTGCAGGACGTTACGTCACAGCACAGAGTAAAGACAACACGAATTTAGATGGCATGCGCAGTAACATTTATCTTGTGAAGGTGACGTTTCGTGGATCGATTTTGTTCCTTGCTTCGAACCAATTATTTGTATATATTTTATTTACTTTTACTTCCATTTAGACACATTAATGCAAATTCTAACATATGACGCTTGTCATTATTATAATTGAATATATTGTGGCTCCGAAAATGAAAACACATGATTTTGTGCACCATTCCCGGAATATACACAATTCTGCAATAAACCATTTGTCGCAAGAAAAAAAATCGTGGAATGTGTGAAAAATCTTCACATCTTCACTTTCATGCATTAAATTTCAAATAAACGTGTTTCTTCTTTAAGAAATAATACTAATAAACTCAAAAAAAAACAAAGCAACTTAATGAAACCCAGGCGATACTCTTCCGTCATCTTTTCTGAAAGCTTTTCCTGCTTCTAAATTTACCCGCCAAAAGCGACAGAATAAAAAATAGTTTGTATAAACGAAGTTAACTGGTAACATTTTGACGACGTCGTGCTCTTCCGTTTACTTAAAATTCTATCCCTACCATGCCATTTAGGAAGCTACATTTCGGCGTGCTGTTTGCTCCGTAATCAAACCTTGTTCTCCTTTGTCACAGCAGCTCTTTTCTTTTTCGGTTGTAATTTTGAAGGTTTTCCCCGTTTTCCATTTCCTTCGCGTGCTAATTCATCGGATCACGGTTGTTAACACGGTTGCGGTGAAAAAGTTGACTGACTTTCTCTCCTTTCCTTTCTCTTGTTTTTAATGATTTTTTTCTCCTTGTTTACTTGTTGCTGCTTTTGCATCAAATCAGTTCGTTTCTTCTTTTTTCCCCTCCATCAGCAATAGAGGTGAAAGCATCAATGGGCAACATCCTGTTCGATTTTTTACGTTCCCTTTGTGTACTTCGTAGTAGTTTTTACTGTCGTAATTCAGAACATTTTTTGAACGAATTTTGAAATAGAAAGTCGTGAGTTTAAGGAAAGAAAATTTTATAAGCCTTTTTTTTATGAATTCTTTTCTTGTTAATACATTCATGTTCGTTTGCATTCTCCATTACCAATAGTGGTGAAAGCAAAAATAAATAGCACGCTGTTCAATCTTTCTTTATTGATTGTGCTACCGCAGTGAAGAATAATGAAGTTTTCACGGTTTTCAATGTTAAAGTGAAAACCACGAATTTATAGAACGAAACATTTAAATCCTTCGGAAAATCTTGGTCACTGTTCTTTTTATACCATTTCCATTTTAAAAGGCTTTTTTCCTTGTTGTTATTTAACTAATTTTAAAGTTAAAACAAAAAGGAATTCCCATCCTTGTTTCGGTGTATTCAAATCCTGTTTAATTGTATGTGGATAAGATAAAACTTTGGCTGCAGTATTTTATAGAAAATTTAAAAGATAAAAACGTAAAGCTAAATTTTAAAATGGAAATGGATTTTTTCAGGTGTGAATTTATTTTTTACATTATGCATTTTTGTAATTATCTTTTTTCTAACTATTTTTTCACATTTATATTTCGATCTTTAAATTTTCGCGTTTAAGAAAGATATTTCTCGCATTTGTTGAAAGTTATTACCCGCAGTATCTGGAACACAAAATGTTATTATGTTCCATTTTTTCAACAACGAAATCTCTATTTATTGAGTTTTGTATTTTACACGAAATAAATCACATAAAAAGATTTCACATATGTAATATAAGGAAATAATTATTTTCAACAGTTGATAGAATGTTTGGTTATTTCTGAAAATAACAAAAACATTTACCATCGTATACAAAAGACCAAGTAGATGCTAATATGGTAAAGATTGGTAGAAAGTACACAAATTCATTCCGATATTTATTATTTGATACTCTTATATTCGTGTACGTCATAGTGTTGTATTCCCTAAAGGTCATTCATTTGTCAATTCTTGTCTCTCGAAAGGATTCGCCAATCCATGCGTCGCCTCTGTAAAACTTGCATAACTGTGATTGATAAGAACTTTGAGCAGTTGTTGTGAAACTAAAAGGTGTAACCACGTACTCTACCACCTACCTCTAGTTTCCACCTACTATTTTATTTCTTAATGAACTTGAGTTACTCCCCGTTCATCAGGAATGCACACAAGCTTACAGAAGAAAGTATATTAGATAATTGAATTAGTGTACTAAACAATTCCTTTACACAAAGAATGAAAAAAGTAATGAAGAATAATTAAGAGAAATGAAACCAAACAACGAAAAAAGTGCGTTAAAAGTTATATTTCTTGGGCCATCATGGACGGTGTTACTTAAACACCGCCACAAAAATTACGGAATTGACTAAAATAAGTGGCAGGAAAAGACAGTTACTCCACATGTTTGTCAAATAAAAACCTTGAGGTGCATGTTTTCGCCAGGAGCGATACGTAAGTATTGTTCTTCATTCCATAATAATGTTTGCCATGGAGCAGTGAGACTTTCTTCGACAGGAATATGTTAACTGACATTATCTTGGAGTGATTCGTTGTAGATTTAATAATTCTTAAAGAACTAATCAACAGTTTTTGATGTCATACTTGGTATATTGTGGAGATCGCATCAAAAATTGCAACTAATCGTATAGTCAATCGTCCGTCTGTTAACAATACCATGCAAGTATCAGGATCTGTGAATATTTTTGAGTTTAATACGTAGTACATTTATGCAGTGGCCATCAGCAATATTCCTTGGAAGAGATTTGACCATTATATCAATCCACACGGGTACCTTAATAAATTTATCCGTAGATACCGTATTGACCATTCACATGTGCCAGTTTTCTGACCTGCATTAAAGGAATACGTGGATGAATAAGTCACTCCTGAAACTAAATCTAACGGCGGTAGATAACGAGGTACTTTCGGAAATATGGAACCATTGTATATTGACATTAATGGTGTATTATTTTATTTAAAGCTTGAACGTATGTGCTGCATAGCTTACTATTTTCTTCAGATATATTTTTTAAGTATTTCTTTATGTGCAGATCATGGACGTCTTAAATCGTCTTTAAACCTCAACTTGTCGCACACCGAGCACTCGCGTCTATATGGATTATTGGATAATTTATTATTAAATTCATTAGGAGAACTTGTGAATTGATTAAAATTGCTATACGGAAAAGATGAATTTTGATCCATATCAACTTGATCGGTAATAAAATCTTTTGCTATCGACGGTCCTGGAGAGTTTAAATGTAAGTCAGGCATGTCTGTCTGAAGTAAATCCTGATCCATTATAATGTCTCGACTTGAAACAACCTCTGTACATGATGTTCGTGTAGATTTTTGAAAATTACTCCGTTCTCTGGAGGGTCGTGGTGGCCTGGTGGTACGGTTGCAGCTTCGGGCCTAGATGGTTCCAGGTTCGAAACCCGATTCCATCGGAGAACCATCGTGTTAGCGGGTCTGGTGCCCGCTAAATCCGGGCCGAACGTCCTACAGCTGGTGCAGCGCGGAAGCTTGCAGAGGGGGTCATCTGACTATGGTTCAAAATTACGAGGCCCGTTCCAAAATAGTCCTCGTGTCGCATGAAAACGAGACGCAAGTATAACTAAGCTAATCTACGCCGTTTTCTGAACAGTCGCATACACTCCGCTCTTGTTAATAGTGCGTTTCTCGGTGTCACGTAAAGGTTGTGAAGTTCTGGAGAATTTCGTCCGCACACTTCAACTTGCATGATTATAATATAGTGATTATAATGCATCTCAGTAAACACGGATGAATCAGATACACTTCCATCGATTTCTACAACAGCATTAGACACCAATGATCAATTCGAATAATTTCACTCTTCCCACTCACTCCATGGTGATAATGAACAGAATTAAATAGCAGAATAATAACAGAAATAGTATTTGAAGGTCTATTAGATTATTGGTCCAGATGGGTATTAGTTTCTACTTCTTTCTTTCCTATTTTTGCTATTATCTTAGATTTCTATAGCGCTTCCCTGATAACTGTAAATTTTTAACGGTATTTCATGTCGATTTTGTTGAGCTGAAGCTATTTTTAAAGCTTTCTTCTGCATTCTGTACTCTCGACAATATCTAGCATTGGTCTTTCCCAACTCTTGAACCATAATATAACGAAAATAACACGAAATGAAATTATTTACGCTTCAATTGTAGAGCTTAGTTCTAAAATTTCATTAATGAATAGTTAAACATATACTTCTGTAATCAAAAAGTACCAGGATTGCTGTCATAAAACAAAAGGTATCAATTTATTGGTCATTATTTATCACATCTCCTTCAAAGTGAAATTGGCAAGAGAGAATCCTCCCCCGACTACAATGCACTTCCGTCAACGCTTTTTCCAATCTTCAAAACATAATTTAAAGTCGTTTTCGTCAACCCCCGTCAGGGAATTTTCTTTTATTGAAACAGTACAGTAGACTCAAAACTGTGGCCATGAAGGGCCAGTTTCAACCGAATAAGTAGAAAAAAGTCACATGGTGCCATATCAGGTGAGTACGAACCTTGTAAAGCCGAGTTTGTTAAATGTTTTGTCAAAAATTCACGGATAATAATGGCATGATGTGAAGGCGCATTATTGTGGTGCAAGTCGCGTCGAAATTCAGGACGCGACATAATCTGACTTGATTCACGCAAACACCGCAAAATACTGAAATAATATATATAATTTATTGACAGTCTGGAAAGTAGGGAGAAATTCATGAAGACCTTCTGCCTTCTCTAAACAGTTTGAACGCAATATTTTGAATCACACTACATAAGTTAAAAGTATTCTCATTTGCTGTAAATGTTCTTCTAGTAAAAAAACTATGCATTTCTTGATTTTTGCTAACAAAACCGAAATTCACATGATGCGTATAATGGTACAGCCTGGTCAAACCAGAATCTCGCGCCACTTAAAATCCATGAACCATCGAATAGAATCAAGATGCATATTTTGAGCGTTCTGACCTGTTTAGATAGTTATGCAAATTAAAACAGGAAATATTGATTAAAGTTTAAGATAAAGCAAGGATATAAGAGAAAATTATATTGATGATGCATTGTTTCAAGGTAAGAGTGAGCATTTTGCCTTTTTTGGTGATATAATGAGGCTTAACTAATAAGCATTTCTGCAATTCATTTCACAAGTTAGCATGTTCAAGAATTTGTTTAAAATATTTAAAAAAATTATTTTGAATATTCGTTCTTGAAAGTGCTTAGAAAATTGAATTCACACGATTCTTTCTGTTCTTGTTCTGATTTTTGTTGCTATTTATTATTAAGTCTGAAGAATTATATAAACTTAGTGTGATTGCGAAAAGTTCTAAATTTCGTAACACCGATCCTTTATTTATTATTATACTGACACGCCCAATTATGACGTCAATGGATGTAATTATTTCATTTTAGAACTTTATGGAACTTCTTTCTTTTGAGTCTTGTGCTTTGGAACTCAGTTGGGTGAATTAATTGTAAGAAGATGGAAATAAAAAGGAATTTAAACTATGTTTGCAACCTTCTCGTTATATAATTAAGGGTAAAGTAATTAAAGTGGATACAGTGCATGTCCTTAAAGAAATGAAACGCGGTTTATATTTTGTTTCCCTTTTAGTAGACAGTCGTCTTTTAAAGTCTCTCTTTCAAAACGCATCATCGTTTGTTCTACTTGTCTTGTTTAAACTAACGGAGTGTTTTCACTGGAATTAAGATATAATTACGAAGTAACAAGAAATCCATTGCTTCGAAGTGTATTTTAAACGTCGCAACTTCTAAATTTATGGTGTTGTATGAGAAAAATGTAAAAATGCTGCACTTAGCTCATGCCAACCTAGCAATTAAAATAACATGTAATAAAAGAAATATACATTTTTTAAACACTCATATTTGTATTGAAAAATAACCTTCGGAAATTTTATAATGCCTCTTAACGTCTGCTTGAATTGGTGCTTAAATTTACTTGCTTTAAGCTTTAAATGCTATTTATTTGTTTAAAATCAATTTTTATCTTTAAGGGATTTAATGTATGTTCGCGTGATACATGTTAAGAACGCAAGACCGGTTCATATTTGGAATCAATTGTGCGTCTTACATTTGCTTCTAGTAACGTTTGAAATAATTATTTTCCCATGTGAAATATGGCGTTATTTTTTCTTCATATCTTCTTTGGTAATATTATTTTAGTTCTTACATTACAACTTTATTTAAGTTTCTTAGCTTCGACCAACAAGCTTTATGCTTGTCCATGATAAGATTTCCATTCCAATAACTCATGCCAACCGATCTGCTTATGAGAGCACAAGCTCAATAAGGATCGGGGAAGAACAAATGCAGTCTTAAATTTGTTTCTTGTTCTTTCTTCTGTTTCCACCAACCCCCTTCCCCCCCGCCTTATATTTGGTGTAGCATGGGCAAACCTGGTTCTTGCGTTATTAAACCCAGTGTCGGCGATTTGGGGTGGCAAGGGGCAATCATCCCCCTATATTTTTAGGGAAAAATTAAATTTTTATCTCATTTAAGCTGCCTAAAACTAGGAATTACAAAAAAGCAATAGTGTTCGATAAACTAGCTAATATTTTAACTAATTTTTAAAATTTTATTGTTTAACCCCTATACACCCGGGTCTTTTAGATGACTATAAATTTTTTTGCACCCAATCGCCACCACTAATTAAACCAATTAACCAAACTCAATCAATCCAACCAGTCTCTCCAGAAGTACTTCCATTTTTTATAAAATTAATACAAACCGGAACTTTCTCAATTAATGTTTTTGGGGCATTAAAAACACTGAATCATAGGTTATCTCTACAAATTTCAATTAACATATAGTTGTGTATGACTTTACATACAGATTTGTAGAAGGAACACTTGATATTATTGTTAACTTAGTTGCATCTTTAATTGAAATATAATAGAATAAAATGTACTAGAATGCTTGCATTTTTTGTCAGGATTATTATATTAAATGGGTACGTTTTCGCTTTCGGTAATATAGGAAGACGAAGAAGTAATATACATCGTAGAATGCTTAGAAATTCTATGCCATTCTTTCATTAATGTAACTTTAATACCACAGTTGTTAGCCACATTAAATTTCTGTCTCGTAGTGTTTTTATTCTTATCAATTTGCTTCCCTGCTTCTTTGGAGACCCTAACATTTTCATAACTCGAAGTAACGGGTCTTCAAAGCCTTTATGAAAACACCTGACCATGAACTAGTTTTTACTTTTCTATTTTTATTAGTATGCTTTGCCATAGATGTGATATCATGTTTATGTTTGTCCTTATCACTCACGGAATAAGTAACAAGTGTACTCGTCCTCATTTTGTAGCAGGTAAGAGTTTACTGGAATATAATGCACACCTGTTAAGAGTACGCCCTCTATTGAGATGTGGCGGAACTTCTTTGAATCAGGGAAAATGGATATTTGATCCACATTTACGCTTTCCAATCTTAAAGTACAATTATATTTTTCTATTTAGCTTTGTAATTGATTTGTTTTCAAGATGTGTTGTAATGACATTAGATGCCAGTTCAGACTTTATTTAAAGAACAGAAGTAGGTATAGCGAGAAATAGAACATAACGGAATTAATATGTATGTCTGCGTATGTTAATACAATAAGTAATAGCTATAAAGGATAATAATACCAGGATAAATAAAATGCATGAATGATGTTAAATCAAATTCATTAGATAAGTTAGTCAATATTTATTGCATTCAGAGTTACTATTAAATTGGACTTTAAAACTTCATCAGTGGCGTAGAAAAGGTAAATGGTGTCTTTGGAATAGAACGCCATTTATCGGCCCATGAGCATTATTTGGTTTTTGAAAAGGGATCATATTCATTAGATAAGATAGTCGACACTTATTACGTTTAGAGTAACAGGTAAATTAAAATTTGAAACTTCATCAGTGACGTTACAGTCCGGTTTCGGCTTTCCTGAGTCCGAAAAATAATTTCGGTGTGGATATGACTATTAGTCTGTCTGTATGTCCAAGCGTTTGTAAACACGATAACTCAGAAAAGCAAAGGGCTAGATGTAGGAAGTTTGACGTGTGGTCCTAACCACGAAACTGTAGATGTGTATAAAATTTTAAACCAATTCCGCTAATGGAAAACAGAACTTTTCCAAAATAATGAATTGCTTTTTTCATTGTAATTTGAAGCTCAATATTACATTTTTAGTTATTTATAGATTGTAGAAATGCAAAAAGAGGCTGGCAATCAAACTGGCAGCAATGAAATGATCTATTTTTAAACTTTGCGATGGCATTTATTTATTTATATTATTTTACTTATTTATTTAATTGGATAATTGTATTTGAAGTTATGGCTGAAGAAAATAATGAGAAACCGTCAATGGAAAAGGAAATTTTGGATAATTTTAGAGAATTTGTTTTAACAGTAATCAAAAATTCTTGGTTACATTATACCTCGGTATGATCGTTTATGACCCAAAGTTTGGATGGACATTCATTTGTGAAAGTATTTCAGAAATTCTTACGAAGAAAACTCTGGAGGAGATATTTTTTTTAAAGCTACCGCTTAAACCAAGACTTTTTTTCTGGTTCTCGTTACATTTCTTGTTTGATAACTATACTAGAATCTTAATGCTAGCCTTATTCGGAAGCAAAATGATTTTTCCACTGAATTTTCAGCGCACTTTCACTTATGAAAATCATCGCTTTTAATTTTAATCCAGAAAACAAATATAACTTAAAGTAAAGTAGGAACCATTAAGTACCATTGTCACATTCGTCGAAAATCATCTTCAGCGCTATGTTTACAATAGTGAAACATTTTAAAATATAAACAAAAGCTCCATTTTTTTCCAAAGGCTGTTCCATTTTAAGCCTTTAATATGAATAAATGGAGAAAACGAATTGTTCGAAAGACGAAAAACAAAGATCTTAAGCATATTCTTTATAAAGAGTTTTTCTTCCGCTGCCCTTCCACCAAATATATCAATCTACTCTTGTAAACAATATTTGGTATATTCAAAGATAAGAGGTATCAATTTTCAACTTAACCATTCCTTAAAACCAAGATCTGAAGTTCACATCTTGAGCATGATTTTGCAGCTTGGAAAGCAGGCAATTTTGAAAAATTACTACAAGTTTCTTTTTTCTCCTTTTTTTCAAATAACTACTCACTACTACTCGGTGAAAAGTTGTTTTATCGTAATTTTTATCTTTTACTTTAAAATGTGCAGTAATTCAAGCTTGTTTGTTGAAAAATCACACTTGATTTATTGAATTAAATTGAAATTAGTTGATATATTTGGATTAAATTTTTCAAAGCGACAAAAAATATTTGAGCTTGACATCTAAAGAATAAGAGGCTTAAACTTTGGCCTCTAAACGTTCACTAACCTCTAATTACAACATTGAAATAAATAAATGTGAGTTCTCAACAAAGAATTCAAAGATTATATGTCATATTTCCCTGTTTATTACCGAACCGCGACTTTTCCATTAAATAAACCATTTTCTAAAACTATAGTTGAAAATCCAACACCAAATACTTTAAACTATTTTGTAACAATTCGATTCCAGTTCACTGGGTCGGGAAATTCTTTACTGAAACACACATTTATTTATTTATTTTTTCACATCTTTTTTTTACCGTGAAATTCGGTGGAGAGCAGACGATTATTAGATCATCATTCTTCTCTGTTTTGCAGTACAAAAAGTGCAGTGCGTAGAATTTTCTTATTTGCAATCTTTTTCCCAAAACGAATTTCTAATTTTTTTATTGTACTTTTTATCAGTGAATAAAGGTTAAGATTTTTCTTTGTGATTTACCCTCTCGTGGCAATGAAGCACAAAGTGGTTCACTATTATCTTCTTGTTTCGTAAAGAAAAAAAAACCCCAGAAAATAAAGACGTTAGAAGGCTAGTGTCGATAGGAAAAAAAGTTCTACGGTCGTAAATTGAATTTGTATTTTATCCTGTTAACACTTTCAAGACTGCTTTCTGTTCGTGAATTTTTTAATTGTCTTTATGGAACTATTTTTAGATGTCATGGTTGGATTTTCGCAGAAATTTACTGATCGTAAACTGCGTAGTAACGATTCGTTAGTATGATTTTATCACTGCTTCTAATGAACAATACACCACTTTCAAACGACTTTTAGATTCTTTTCTTGTCTTCTTCGTGTCAGGAAGGAATGATTCCATGCCCATCCCTCGCATTTTACCTTGTGTGGCATGTCACAGCACATCAAAATCGATGGTTTTTAATTCTAACTTCTTTATCTAGATGTGATCTATGTAGTGGAAGTAAAATAGTTATTCAGATACAGAATCTAATTTTGAACTACACTGAAGTGAATAATTTCCTTAAGAAGAAAGTTAATTGAAAATAAAAATAATTAATTAGTAGATAATATGAAAATTATTATTAAATTAGTATTATAATAAGTAAATTTAAGTTTAAAAATATATTAGAAAAGTAAAGAGATATTTTATAAAATGTGTTTAAATTAAATTAAATAAATTGCATCATTTGGAGAAATTTAAATAAAATGGAATTCAAATTGACACGATTTTTTAAACGAATGTATCGATACCTTATGTAATTGGGGTTAATATTCATTTTAGGAGAATGCACTCGTTCCTATAAAAATCATTATTGCAGATTTCGTATGGTTTTTAAAGATCACAGGTATTGGATTAAACTTTAAGAATAAAAATGCAACTATTTTCAGTCCATCGCCATTTTGAAAATGCTGGGCTCGAAAATGTGCGAATCACAGGTGAACGTCAAATTGTAGAAACAGAGCGTCCAATTAGTGACGGAGCATTTTGTAGCTTCGAAACGGAGACTCATCTTTCCTAGGAATGTAGCATATAAGAAATTACTGATTCTGTGGTTTGAAGAGGCTGGCGATGCTCATTGAAAGCGAGCGGCAAAGTTAAAGTTACAGTAATTTTACTTTGAAAGGCGCAGATAAAAAGGATTTATTACATGCTGTAAAGGGCGGTTTATACGTTTCTCATTTTCATTTGTGATCATTTAAATGATAAAGTACTTCAGTACTTCATTTCCGACGCAAAAGACACAAAGCTTCGGTTAAAAATTGATTCTCCCTTTCTAAAGTTCGCAGATTTTCTACCTTAGCCATTATTTCTCCACTCCTTTTTGAGGGCAAAACTTTTCCTCGGGATGGATATAACATTCTTTGCCTCCCGGCCATTAAAATAAAAATAAAGACTTGTTTGTATGCGCATAAATAGTATATATAAAGTAAGGAATGTATAATTAGTACTCAAGGTATGCAATAAAGATGTTATTTCTCTCACTTTTATGATAAATGTTTAATTTTAAAATTTGATT
>BGPR01000894.1:66503-81181 GCA_013235015.1 Araneus ventricosus
GAATACCAAGTAGTGACTCATTAAAACAAGAATTTACGCTCTAAGAGGATCTAAAATTTACAAAAAGAGAATGAGTGTTTTAATTTAAAAAATTGCATGCATAATTTCTAACCTTCAATTGACGTTAGAATTGCCCTTGAAATTCATTGTGTTTACTTTTACAAACATGCGAAAGGATTTGCATTTGTATGTCAATTTGAAACAAATAAAACTAACTGCCAAGGCCTTTAACAACCTATAAGCCCTCTAATTATGTGCCAAAATACAAGCAACGTCTAACGCATTCTCCAAGGTTGTTAAGTACCTTCAAACATGCCTTTCAAGCCCACACCTGGACATCGAATCCCCATGAAAAAAAGCAAAGGAATAAATCGAACACGTGTTTAATATTAGTTTTCTCTAAAGTAGGCCTACAGGAAAAGCCCTTAAGTAGTTAACCTTGGCAACTTTTATTGGGTGAGGTTGGAGATTTTTCAAGTCAAAAAGGAAGGAAAGGATCTCGGGTGAGATCTTTGGCTGTCTGACCTAACAGTCAGTTAGAACCAACCTTCAGAATCAGGAAAACCCCGGCTTTCGGGGTCACTGTCTAATCCCGTAAGTCATCTTCCTCTGGGATTAGATTCGATGAAGATTAAGATAACAATTCGAACGTATCGTGATGGTCAATGGAGAAGTAAGTGGAGCTGAACCTTCGTGCGGGGAATGTGGAAAGTGTAGGAGGATGCGGGCGTATAATGCAGCGAAATTGCCCTTTCTGTAAATTTTCTAGGGTATTTTTAGAACTGCGGTTTCTCAAGTGGGTTTTACCAACTGGGTTTCGGATTTTCGAAAAGATTTGAAAGTTCGTATTGAGACGATATGTTTATGAATTTTCGTTATGAAAAGTGAGTTTTGAAACAAAATTGTGTAAAAAAGAACGGACTGTAAATGCTTTTGTAGCTCTCTAGTTTATGCAATAGAATGTTTAGATATTGACTGCAGATTTCTGGCTACAAAATGTCGTAGTGTTCCAAACACTTACTGAATGTAGAGTAGTATAATTATTACTTCATGTAATCATTTCTTTTATTTGACACTAGTATTTATCATTTTATTTAATAGGACCTGTAAAATTGAGTTAGAAAACTAAAACATACTTAATAATCTTAATCAACGACGAGTGTTTCGATTTCAGTGGGGAACATGTTATGTAACTCAACTATTACTGTATATCTTCCAGTAAAACGTAAATGTGCTTTTTGTTTCTGTTTACAGTCGTAGAGATATTTATTTTCTAAATAAGCCTCATATTAAAATATTTTATAGACAAATTATTAAATTGTATATGAAATTCATTTTCTATTTACTTATTTAAAAAAATGCCCAATTACGGTGCCTCTTGACACAAATTAAACATCAATCCAAGGGTTTAAAAACTTTAAACACTTTATCTTAAAAACACTATATTAAAATATCAATTGCTTGTTATGTCAAGTTAATGTCTTTAACATTCTTTCGAAAATACCTTGATATTTATATAAAGAGAAAATATATATTATATTATATACAAACAATAAATTGTTAAAATTTATGTAAGGAAAAGTTTTCAAGGTAATTAAATTTTACAAATACATTCTCAAACAGGTTACTGTCTTTGAAGGCAAAGCGATACAGCAAAATGAATACAATTCAGTTCCATTAGTAGGTTAATATTTTGAAGCTTTTCATGATTTAATTTATACTCAACTTTGATAATAAGCATGTGAAGAAAGCATTTTTTTCTCATTCGTCGATAGTTTTTGAAGGCTATTCCACCAATGATATATCGCTTTATGGTCGGAAATGCAAATAGATTTTTACTATCTCTCTATAGCTATCAATCTTTAAAAAGCATTTATGTTTATTTTAATATTATTTTTTGTGTATATATTTCCCTTTCTCAACTCTTGTTACTAAGAAAGCGGAGAATGGTATTCATGCGTAAGCATTGACGCACATAGAACTCATTCGACTGCAGGATGAGTATGCAGCAATCAAGATTCGAAACTTTGTTCCTTCATAAGTTAAACATACAGGAAAAAAATCACTATCTCAATTCAAAAATTTATCTGAAGACTGAACAAATATGACAATCTTCCCCTGTAGCTTCACCTTGAAATAAAAAGGGATATAAAATCCTAAACCTATCAGTTAATGAGTTGAAAAAATAATACTAAACTTATTTAACAACGTTTCAATGTAAATTTTATACTACAAATCTGTAATAATTATCTTGTGGGTTTCTACCCATATAAAGGCGAGAAGACGTGGGAAAAGAAAGGGAGTGTTTCCCCTCAACTTTCTTATACACAATATTTATCATTTTATGTTTGCCTTTTTAATACAATGGAGGTGATAAATTAACTACCATCTCTTTAACTAGTTGGGGCCAAAATTTGATACAGAATGACAATTTTGATTGAAATATAGCATACTAAAATTAATGTATATGCTTTCTGTACAATAGGTTCTGCGTTCACAAACGTACGAATGGGCATACCGACAAACAGAAAACCTAATTAAGGATTTGAGCCCATATTTGATACACATATACAATTTCTAGTTATTAAATACCGAATTACATCCATTTATTTTGTTCCTTTTTATGAGTTATGTGTTCACATACATATGAAGGAAAAGGTAGACTTCAGGTTGACGGATTTCTTCCTAAATTTTATTCAGTACTGCAAGTGTTTTGTAAAGAATACGTACCAGATTTCCTTCGACAAAAATTCTTTTGTGAAAAAAAATCGAGTACGTACTTTCTACCTTTATAGTTTGAATAATTAGATCACTGGATCCAAGATTTCTTACAGATCTTTAATTTTAATGTCCAGACCACATACCTAGTTTGATTTCTGCAGCTTGGTGCATTTATGAGTCATAGCGTTCAGATACAAATGAACAGACAGATCGACATACGTTAACCTCTTGAGAGATTTAGTTCAAAATCTGAAAAAGATCTACGATTCTAGGGAAAAAAGCATATGCCAAATTTCATCTCATCAAGTTGATAGCATTTTTCAGTTATAGTGCTTGCATGCATTCGAAAGTACAGACTCACAGTCTTCCAACACATTGATTTTGTCCAAAATTTAATAGATCTGTAATTTTGGTGTGAAAGCAGCAAACCAATTTTTATCCATTTAGCTAGATGTAATTTTGAGGTACCATGATCACAGACAAACAAAGATAATTCCAGAAATGGGGTTTTCTTATAAGGATTTGGGGAGATATTAAAATTGGAGAGTTATCAAAGTTTCGAGGTCGACTTTTTTTTTTGCGATTACAATAATGTCTCTTTTTATATTTCGTTTGCGTGAAAGTAAAAAAAAGAAAGCGTATAGTTTTAAAAATTTAAAACTTTTAGCAGACATAAATTAATGAAAATCAACCAGAAGTTTTTAATTTTCCTTCATTGGTAATACGGCTGGAATGCCAAAAACGCATGGAATGCCGCAAGAAAATTAACAAATTATTTTTTTCTAATTATTTACTACTTCGCTGAGATAAACTAGTGAAAAACTGGATGGAAATTCTTTCCATTTTTGACACGTAATTTCTGGTTTAGCTGTATTAATTGTTGCAAAGCCGTAACTATACGCATTAAAATTCTTCTTAAATATTCCAACTGTGCATCAAGAAAGTTCAACCATCAATTCTCGCCATACAAGTTTAATGTCCTTAGCTGGCAAGTTGTCAAATGTCAAAATAAAATCAGCTAGAAATTGGTGACCGCAGACTTCCAATTAGCCACAGTAACATCTATTGGTAATCGTGAAGAATATATAATTACATTTTCCCTTGGAATAAACTAGTGGAGACCGTAACAGATTTTATCTTCATTTTAATTATGTAAATTCTGAAGTAGCAGCTATGCCAATTTTTGCAGTCTGAATAATAAAAACCGTTTAAAAAAAACATCTCAGTTATTCATTAAACATGACTATAGAACTTCATAATAAGTTTTATCGTCCTGAACTGGCTTAGTATTAGTTAGTACATATAAGTTTTATAAACATCCCGTTTTGAAACAACACGATGGCTTTCTTGGAACGGGTCTCGTACCATTGAACCGCGATGGTGAGAACGACAACTGAATTAGCACTCGGTTTTCAAACTTTCACGTTTTGTCGTACGCAGATTTAGCATTCATCGGGTCAAAATGCAGCGGATTATTCACAGAATCGGGTTTCTATAATTTAGAACCCTCCTTCCTCAAAACCCAAACTTTAACCAGAAGGCCACCTCGACCGCGTACTGAAATGGAAGTTGTTAGATGTCAATTTAATTTGATAAATAACGAGAATGGCGACCGCAGATTCAAAAAAAAGTAACATTGACGGTATTAATAATTCCTGAAATATTAGATAATATTACTGTAAAAGACATTCGAAGTCAAATATTTTATTGTCCTTGCATGCCAAATTGTTCCATGTTAAATTAAATTATTAGAAGTAATGCTTATGACTGTTTGCTAATTGAGAAAGAGACAAATTGCTATCGAGAAGAAACAGTATCAGTATAATATTGCTTTGCAGTAACAGGACCATTATTGCAGCACAGTAACAGTTATATAATAAACCAAGAACAAATATTATTATATTACTAGTGACGTATCAAGGACTGAATTTGCCCTTTGAACATAAACATTTTTGTTTCCCCTTTTATGCTTACCTTTAAAAATATGAATAATAATGCAGTAATATTTTGCCTTTACAGCGCACCTTAAAATCGATGTTTCTGACACTTGTATACTCCTTGCCTAACCTTTGCTACATCACTGTTTGTTACAAAAGATATATTCTATGCCTAAAAGTTTACTCCCTTTAAGGGTCAAAATAAATCAAAATCAGAAACAATACTGGTAAACGCAAAGTTTCAAAAATCGAGATTTTTCTTCCCTAGACTCTTTAATAAACTTGCACAATATGGTACGTTTTTTATTTAGCCTGAGACATCCAGTGCACCTGAATGCCTAGGACGTCGTGAATTGCTAAACGGGTACTGTGGTCAATAACAAAATAGCCATTACAGACCCTTGCACCAAACTGCACCTAGGGTTATACATCAGGTCATCGGAAGCGTGGCGAACACAACCATGCAACGATTGTTGTATCCCCCAGCCGAAACGAGAACCGGCATACTGAGTCGGGCCACTTCTCATCCACGTACCCGTGGTGTTCCTCCCTCCCCCGGGGAGCACATCCTATACAGAAGGGAACTGAGTTCGCGCGTTTTAGAACAGTACATTTTCCCGTTAACCGATTTGGTCCAAAATTTGATGCAAGTCTTATATTTTAGTATTACAAAAGCATACCAAATTTCATTTGCCTACCTTGTATCGTTTCTGTGTTCTTGCTCACATGCACACGGATAATCAAAGAGACGGACTTTGAAAGATTGGGACTAAAATTTTGCACACATCTATGATTTTAATGAACAAACCACATGCAAAATTTCATTCGGCTTGTTCAGTGCATTTTCGAACTATTGTTGTTCTCAGACAGACGAAGAGAGAGACATAATTCCAGAAAATGTGTGTGCCAAACTGAGGGAGGCGTAAAACATGGAGATCCATCTAAACTGTCGAGGTCAAATTTTTTGATGATTACAATGTTTTCTCTTTGTTTACGAGAAAGAAAAATAAACAATAACATCGCTAAGCCTTATCATTATTGACTTTTCAAATTTGCTTTTTAATTTTATTTCATTATATTTAAAATTAAAATTCGAAAGTACAAAGCATTCAACAGTTATAAAAAATATTTAGAAAAAAAACCTAATCCTTTTCTCACCGAAGGTAATTTAAAAGGAAACTGCTCCCTCCACTACTCAAACTACTTCCGTCAACAGTGGAGCTGGTCTTGTGGTGACCAGAACATTCGAACGCTCAACAATGACCCATCGGCGGTGGCTCGTCTAACGACCCATTGATTGTCGGAACGGGATGCGAGGGGCCGAAGTGAAAAATAAAAACTTCAGGTTGCGATAGCCTTGGCGATAAACAGAGACTTACACTTGGCAGATAATAGAAGGACACGTTTTGCAAAACCGGATGGAATATATTTGCCGTTTTGCTCATTTATCTGATATTTTTGATTTCCGTGAATTAAACCGACGGAGATTTATTCCCTTGTTGTCGGAGACATATCGAGGTTTAATGACTGACAACTTTCCCTTTTCGTTGTTAAGTGGCGAGACGAATAAACAGCTTATATCGTTAGCGGGAAACAATATTAATTTGTTACGAAACGTGAAAAATATTCTTTTCGATTTCGTTAACGTAAACATAGCGCTATAATTCAATGAACACCAAGAAATTTTGTTGATAAGAATTCTAATTAGCAAAAAAAATATATATCATTAGCAAAAAATAAAATAAATTAGCAAAAAATAAAATAAAAAAAATTATGAAATCTCATTCATCTCACTCTCAACGTATAAAAATCGGATTGTGTTAGTATTTTATAAAGCAACAGGAGTATTTTCCTTTCATAATTCCTCGTATAATTAACACATCTTGACGCGTTCTTTGCTTAGCTTCGTAGTACAGTAGAACCTCGGGAATCCGAACCCCAGGAATCCAAAATTTCTGATAATCCGAAAATCGTTTTTTTTTTTAATTTTCTGAAATTTTTTTATTAAAATTGGAGGAAAATAACAATTAGGAATCAGAAACAGAGCTAATTTAAATAACTAAGCCTATTTTAAAAGAAACATTTGAATTGGTATTTAAGGATGAATGCAGCACCTTAATTAGTTGAAACGAAATCGCTTATCTTCTTTTGACGTAAGAAACTAAAGCTGTTTGAGGATGCGAATCGCAGCGACCCCTTTCCGTACTCTTTCACAGAGTACCCAGACTCAATACTCGATCGCATTTAGTATATCAAGAGTATTTCACCGAATTTTCCGGATAATGCGAAATTCGAACAGAGGTCAGCCCCAATTGGTTCAGATTCCCGAGGTTCTAATGTATAGTGAGGAGAATCGAATAAGTATATTGGGCCTATTATTGATTTTCGATTCGACTCGAAACATGATACAAATATACAAGTTCGTCGTCAAGACCCTGTGCGGCAATTCTTTCATCTAGCTTGTTGCAGTTTTCAGTAATGGCATTCACATGCACGCGAATAGACAGATTGATAGACAGTCAACCCGTTGACGGATTTTGAGTAAAATTTGATACCGATCAACAGTTCTGACGAAACAAAGAGACAGAATGCCGCCCCATGCCCCCGTGCCTGATGCCATTACGGCAACCGAACTGGTTGAATGGACATGGGACGTAACAGACAGACAGACAGACTTCCTTTCTGTAATTGCACAAGATGCTCTACAATATCTTCACAATATTGTCAGCATTCAGAATATTCAACCACGTCGTAGGGATATCGTACAATATCTAAAGCAATTACTTTTTGCTGCTGCGTTTGCACGCAAAAACGTCTATTGTTTTCATTATTTTTCATTTTATCATTGTTTTCTTTTAATTTGTTTTCTTTTAATTTAAATTTCTTTTATTTGTGCTAATAGGGTTTGATGGTTTGATACAAATTTAAAACTTTGTTGTACTGACCGCGTTTTGAAGATCATCTGTTTAGTATTTTATGTCTTTGAATTGGGCAGATATTATTCCAAAAAAAGGCTTTTTCGAACTCAAGAATGTCTAAAACGTTAAGGTTCATCAAAACTTTCAGGTCATAATTTTTGAAGATTACAATCCTTTCTGTTTTTATTTTCACATTTGAAACAATTTCAAGAAGAGATCAGATTTCGTTAGTTAGAAATTAAATATAAATAAAATAGCCTTTTTATTGCTAAATAAGCAGGCAAACCCTTTCAAAATCATTGGGATTTCGCGAAGAAAATTGATTGTTTATATTAATTTCTGAGTTCGATAATTAATTTGTAAGTCCCACTGTTTATTAAACATTTTATTAATTACAATTTCCTTACAAAAATAATCTACATCACTCAAATTTCCAATTTGCTTCTTATACTCCAGAAATGTTTATCTCCGAAGATAATATCATAAAACCATAAAACCGAGCATTGAATTTAGCTCATGCTCATGTGATGCGCATGAAATGAGCTGAACCAATTTAATTTTAGAATCCACTGTGCATTTTGCAGGAAAAAATAGGGCGAGACAGCGCGCAGTTCCTTAGGGTATTAAATTGTAAAATCATGCGAATTTCTATTATGTTTCATACATTTTGATTTATATAGCTTTATAAATTATTTGCTCCCTTACATAGCTCAATAAATTATTCAGTTGTGAAATGAAAGATAAAATCTACAACATTAAAATTATAAATGAAAGAAAATACCTTACTAAGACAATGAATATAGGTGCGAAATAGTTAAATAAATAAATTATCTCTCTCAACAAAGAACGCTGAGAAATTTTATTTAAAATTAATCCACATACAAATGGTTTATTCAGCAAAATTGATTTTTATACCCGCAATTCGATTCTTGAGGGTAGTGAAATTTTTCACAGAGATCTCAGATTTTTCCAGCATTTGTGAGCAACAATTGTTTTCATAAAAATTCTTTAAAAAACTCTTTTTAATTCAATTTTTCTTTGTTATCTCTTAGCAATATTTTATTTTTTTTCCAGCACTAGGGTCGTTACAAAGTTTTTTATTGGCGAAAGAGGTCGCAAGCCCAGAAAACTGTGAAATCCCTTGCTAAATAGATGTTCCTAAACTCTTCCAGTGATTTTTCTGTGTCTTGAAAAATCCCTTCAAAGCCCGATAAATGTTTAATGTTATAAGCAGTTTGATACATGCTCAAAGTAATCTAAAATTCCAAATCTGATGCTTATGTTTGAAAATATGCCTCTTTAAAATCACAAAAATAAAATCTGAAAATTTTTATATTATTCATGCTTTCTTTTAAAATTCTCGTTTACTTTTGAAACTTTATATAAAACAAACAAAGGCAGAATTTTTGAGATTTCAACATGGTTTCTATTTCGGAATGTGCTCTAACATTTGACCTTCGCTAATTCTTAGCACGAATCTGCCTTGTCTGAAGTAGTTAGGAGTTTGAACAAAACAAGGCACCTTGACAATAGAGAAAAATATTTCGGTCAGACGGCCAACACAATTTATGATTATATTCTCCATTTCCGTTTTAAATACTATTAGTGCCAAGATCTTTTGTTTTCACTCTGAGAATGAACAAAATATCGAATAAAGAAGAACGCCAGGACGGGATGCCTCACATTTTTCGGCGAAGTTTATTCAGTTCCGTTGGCAATATCAACTACGCGCTTGAGTTACGCTCGTGCGTGCGTCGTTTTTCGATTGACTTCAGATTAACGGATAAAAAATATTTTGAAATTCGTCTTTATACCTTGACCCAGGTTTAAAACACAAGGATTGACCGCACACTTTGTGTTAATTTAACGCTTGTGTTTTTTTTTATATGGTTAATATTTCAACCGTTGAAAAGTAGGACTTGACAAAATGTTAATAAACCCTTCATGCGTTCAGTCTAGCTCTTTTCAATTGAAATACGTTATCTAGTTGTACGAATTTTTAATGGTGAGAATTTGGGAATCATTTGCCAATCTTAGGTTCTTAACTGCCTATTTTATGGTTGATTAGAGTTACAATGGATGGCTTTTAACGAAATTGGCTTGACTCGTGATTGGGCGATATGAAATAAAAGGAAGAAAAGATATATTAAATAAAGGAAATTTTATCGTTATATTAGATTATCCAATTCTAAATTTGATTTATAATGCCTGCACCGAAAATTTCTTCGTGGTTTATTTTAGGAAAATTACTTTCAACTCTAAAAA
Source organism: Araneus ventricosus (assembly GCA_013235015.1). NCBI lineage: Eukaryota > Metazoa > Arthropoda > Arachnida > Araneae > Araneidae > Araneus > Araneus ventricosus. The sequence goes on from BGPR01000894.1 coordinate 76,345, forward strand.
ATTGCCTTAGTGTAGAATTATTAGAATATAGTTAGACAAAGTACACAGTCCATAAAGTTAATGGACAATTTAAAATTTTTGCAGCTTTCTAAGTACATCAAAATCTCTTTAATACGTCGTTCAAGTGACAGTTCAAAAACGACGTATTAACGAGAACGACGTACTATCGAATCTTGGTTCAAAGTACGATAAGCTACTTATCTTAGCCTTACAGTATAATGTAGATCTGCTTTATAATGGGATTTTGTTGTCATTTTAGTGCATTCTTAAGTTTTTAATTTCAGACAATATTAATAAAAATCACAGTATTTTAAAATTTTAAAAATCATTTTTAAATAAATAATGAGTAACGTGTGATGATAAATACAGCTTCTTTTTTGAAATGACCCTTCTTGAGTAATCTTAGAAAAATATTTATTCTTTCTCGAATTTTTATCACAGAACGTTATAACAAAATGTAAATTCCCATTATTCGATATGTTGCGACATTTGTTATAACATATAGAAATTAAAATATTATCATCACTGCTATTGTCATTCTTGGTTTTCCTGTCTTTTCAAGGAAATTTGCAAGGAATTGCTCAAGTTTGAATTTGTTTTGATTGTCGGGAGACTTTATCTTATAATTTAATTAAATCACATTGAATTGAGTTTATATCCTTAAAAGTTTTTACCTCTATGTTTTCAAGCAATGCGCTGTTATATACTTTCAAAGTTATAAAGATATTTTTAATATCGAAATGAATCGGAACCAAGGCAAAACGACATATTAAGAAAATTTCAGTGTGTATGTAATATAAAGAATTCATAGAAAATATTAGAAAGCATGATATATTTTTGATTTCAGTGATTTTATTTCCAGAAATTTGATTACTAATTTTACTAAAAATTAACTAATTCCCAGAACCTGTTGACTCATGGCTTTGTTAAATAAAAAAGCAAATTGCTTTCTTTGATTGAACTAAAATATACCACTGCTATCCATAAGGTATTTACGTCCCAATACTAAAAAAAGTACCATACATGAATTCTATATTAATGTGAATGAAAAATTAACAAACTTTTTAATTCTAAGGAATAAACAACAACAAAAAATTGCAGACACAATATGCCTTATTCGTCCCTTTTTGAATCTACTCTAAAATTGCTAAGGAAAACGAAACAGTTTCAAATCATGGTCTGACGACGTTAGCTAAACGGAAACCTTCACACTTCAAGACTCCAAACACACCACGGTGCATTAGACCCAAATACAATGTGTATGTGTATTACACATTACGGGTATTCAGCAACACCAAAACTTAAGCCAGTAACCATCTGATTCCGAAGTCGAGATTCTGTTGCTAGAAAATTTCTCCCATTAAATTTCAAAAATTTACATAAGTACTTTATATTCAAATCAATAATAAAATTACTAAGTGATAAACAGCAATAATTATGTAATTACGATTCTAGATTATCAATAAATGCAGCATATATATGCTTTTTGGATACATTTACACAAAAATTTTAATAATTTTCATTGCATTGGAAAGCTTTTATACTAAATAAAATGTTGAAAGATAGTTGATGAAAGAAAAAATCTGAGTTCATCATCTATTCATTTAGATTGATTATAAAAATATTTCTTTTACGTTTCACATTTAAAAGAAGAAAGATCATTTTAGCTATATTTTTTTAGATACGTTGCGTGTTAAATTTTAACTTTAAAAATACAAACTAATTATTGCTTAAAACCATTCTTCAAAAAGGAGAAGATAATAATAACAATGGCAAAAAGTTATCATTTATAATTAAAAAAAATTAAAAGAAAGTTAAGGATTACTAAAATGAGTTATTTCTTCAAGTACTAATGCGAAACATGGTTTACAACAACAAACACTTCATAAACACGTTCTTTAGTATCAAATATATATATATATATAAGAAAGTACAATCAAACGTTTCAATAAAATAATAACAAAGACATTAACATCAAAACCCATTTTCGTAGAGCAGAGTCTTGAATGAAGCTGTTTCAATATTTTCACTCTTGATTAACGTAGGTGGAACACTCGAAATAGGAACAGTTTTGCTCCAAATGAATCGCAATTACTCTAATTATAGATAAGTAGCATTCTCTTGTGAAACAAAGTTTTTGTTGTAGCAACTTACTGCTCAATGTTTGATTGTCAGAAAAGCAATTATTTTTCGCATAAACTATAGGAAATTCAAATTCTGTTCCAACTACATGATTCATTTTCTTCTGAAAGATTTAAAGAAGAATATTATTTTCAGGTACTAATATTTTGAATTTCGAAATCATTTTTGTTACTTATTAATCGTATTTCTGTTTTGACAAATGAAATAATTATGAAACACATGAGTGATTATTCTATTCATAATTTTCTTCTTGATTTCCAAGATTTTCGAATGAACGAATTCTTTGCCCATAAAAAATTCATTAGCAGAAAGGTAATTTAACAATTTTCGAAACTTGAAAGAACACAACATGATATATAATCACTTTCTAGAAAAATTATCATTATTGGTTTTTCATGTAAATTTTTTGAAAAAAAAATGCATTGTGGTTTGTAAATTGATTTTAAAATTATTAATAATCCGTAGACAATTTAGTATTTGTCTGTTTATATTTGTTTCTATAAAGTATATAAGTGTCACTAATTACAGAACGAAACTTTTCTATCCATCGTTACTATAAAATACAATGAAGTTCAGTCGAAAAGAGATTCAGTAATTTATAAAAAAATGCTAACAATTCATAACTTTGTAGTTTTCTTATCCGATAATAAATAATAATTTTTCAAATACAAATTCGATTTTATATTTTTAATAAAATATTTGTGTGGATCGCAGTGACCACATAAAAGAAAATTTTTAACATATTTATCTGTGTATTTAATTTTTGAATTTTATTAGAATCTACTTTTGTATTAAAATGACAGTGTTATTTTTTATTTTCCATTGATTATATTATTTTATTTTTATTTAAAATTTATTTTTAATTTCTATGGAAATTTGACCGAGAAAATTATTGTCGGCTTTCAATTATCCTACTAAAGGGAGAATACAGCTTTCAAGGACATTATATAACTAATGATGACGTAAAAGAATTTTAAAAAGCACTGTGTTTTATAAAATTATTTTGGTTCGATAGTTTTTTTAGATGTCATGGTTATAACTTCATATTGACGAAAATATGGTTTTTAAAAACAGGAATTATAGAAAGTTACGCAATAAGTGGAAAAAATATAAGAAATTCAGCCTTTTTTGATAAATTTTAATGCATTTAATGGAAACAGAATTTTATACATTATCGTATAAAATTTTTAAAAAAATATTCTTTAACTCAGTCTAAGAAATGGAAAAATATTTGTTTTAAAATTTAAAGTGCTCTCATATGTAAAAATAATGCATTTATCAGCAATTTATCTTATTGAAACAAATCTCGAAGTTATAGGGTAAGTGGAATGCTTTATTTATTTTAAATGTCTATGCGAATATTGTATTCCTTGTTAAAAGATTACACTACTTTAGCATAATTTTCGTTAAGGAAATTCGGTGCATAGGAAGTTATAAAATAGATATTTAATTTAGAAAGAAGGAGAAAACATCAATTTTTAAATGTCGAAAACCATTGCTTTTTCAAGTTAATATGTTAAATATGTCTAAAGAATTCACATTCCTCAACAACGGCATTTTCAACCTACATAAACCGGAAATAAATGCTACTTTTGATCTGCCCACTCGCGGTTTTTCCTACGGTCAGTGAAGGAAAAACTCCGAAGAAAATAAAATCTGAGTCACGATTTTCGTAGTGGTTTCTTTTAAGTCCAAATAACTTTTGACTAATATAATTTGAAGGCAATATAATTGAGAATTGTTAGTTCACTCCTATTATCACCATTTTCACTTAAAACTTCGGGAACGCTAGAATTTTATTTGCATGCATTTTTTTGCTTGAGAGTAATCTTATATGCTATTAAACTTGTTTTGCTATTTTAAGAAAATTAATTACTTTATACAGCAGTAGTTTAAAAACTTGTTTATGAATTACTAGCTGAGCATTTTCTCAACAGATACCCATAGTTTTATAGACCTAAAAGTGATGGTAGAGAAATTTTAATTTGCGAATTCTCAGCTTCATAAATTTTTCCAAACCTCGCAGAATTTATATAAATGCGAATCCGCTATATAAAATTCTTCAAATTTTTTTACCTTCCTTTTCTTTAAACATCTGCTCTTTACACTACAAATTTTTCTGTCAAATGATGAAAGAAAATATTGTCGTTCCTTGTTCAATATCTGTTGAAAAAGATATTTAAGAATATTTATTTATGTCTTTGAAAGAAATGACAGAGAATAAAATTTTTCTTATTCTTCTCTGACATTAGGACATCTCACAAAAGTTCTGTCAGAACTTCGATTTATTTTATTTATAGCAAAGATTATCGGTATCATTTAGTATATATGAACATAATAAGTCATCTACACATTTGAAATTTCGAATTTCTGTTTCAAAAAATCAGATTTCAGATGAAAAAACAAAATGCTATCAATAAGAATTTTTATTCATTATATCAGAACTGCTGCCTGGTAAGCTTACGTCAATAAACATAAAAAGTAGTGTTAATCAAATAGAAATTTTAATTAAAACACAACACGTAAAAAAAGTTTACTATAACTGATAGTTCACTATAACGAATATCGAATAAGCGATAGTGAAAAAAGTACTTTACGTAATATTTATGAGATTTATTGAATTATTCGCACTTCTAATAATAAGTAAGGCAAAATAATTCTAAAATTGTTCTGTCTTTCAATAAAATATCTTCAA
>BGPR01000894.1:81191-93094 GCA_013235015.1 Araneus ventricosus
TTTTAAATTTAAATTGTATTATTTATTACATTCTATAATGTGAATAAATATTAAAAATAATTCTAAAATTGTTCTGTCTTTCAATAAAATATCTTCAATCAGCTAAGATTTTAAATTTAAATTGTATTATTTATTACATTCTATAATGTGAATAAATATTATCTTGCGCTTGAAATTTTACGCGGGTCGTCAGTGATTAGGAAGTTACCATATTTACGATACGAAATATTTATTGCTCTGCATAAAGAAATTTATTTTTGGGAAAGAAAACCTATGGTGTTGTGACAACAAGTTCGACAGTATTTAAAATAAAAGGAAAGCTATCTTCATAAAAAAATTACGAAAAACCGATTCAACACAAAACGAAAGGCAAATTTTTATTTGAAAAATCTAGCAACTAATCAAATTAAAATCTGTAGTAGTAGATATCGCAAAAGGATATTTTGATTGGTCTGGTTAACAACACTGAGGGAAAATAATTCATTAGGTAAATATTCTCCGTTTTATTAAGAATACAATTAGAACTATCCATTACGAGTAGTTTTGAATTTTGACTCTTACCTGCAAACAAACTATGGTGAATTTATTGTTGTCCTTTTCACTCGAGTAATCAAGCAATGCAGTTGGGGTGCTTTTTTTTAGGTTTTCTTTTACACGTGTTGTATCGTATTGCTTTCTAATAGCTTCTAGTACATTCTCTCTACATAATTTAAGGGTTCAATGATTTTTTATAGAAAGAATAAAGATTTTGTAATGTTCAGTTTTAAAAAAACTTCTTACTAGCATAAAACGTAGAAATTCAGTTTCCAAATAAGAAACTACTTCAATATGCACCCAATGTACTCTTTCCAGACATTTCTGGGCACCACTGGATACATAGCATTTATATTTTCGGTCTGTATTGAGTAAAGTATTTAATACAGAAATAAAACTATACAAAATGCTTAAAAAGGAAACAAATCGATAAAAATAGTATAATTTAAAAATTTTTCTCTTCTAATTTGAATATAAATACTACGTCATGTTTTACATACTTAATTATTCATAAGTTTTTATTACTTTTACAACATGCAAGTGAAATAAGATTGGAAACAATCGGAAATATTTCTTAGTCTCACCAGACAGAAACGAAACTCATCATGTGATTTTTTTATTATCGTTAGCGGGTGTACATAGAGCAATTGGTGGGTTTATTGACAGTTCGTATAGAGATATTAGCTTAAGAACAATAATTGCTATAAGACAAGTTTTAAATATAATGTTCAAATGTATAATTCGTAATATTCATATTTACATATATATTTTTCGTTTCTTCCAACTCCAAAAGACATTTTCACAGTATTTTGTGTCACATATTTCCGTTAAATAAAAGAAATTAAGAAATAGTCTATATTGATGAAATTAAAAATTTAAACATTTTTTAACTTTATAAAATTATATAAATTCCCAATTAGAAAATAGTACCAATTAGAATTAGTATGTTCTTGGTACTTAGAATTAAAATATCGCTATCCGTATCACTGTATAAATAAAAAAGTACACTGAATCTTGGTAGAAATATATTTGAGAACGCGGGAAAACGAAAGACGCAAAACAGTATTTCCAAAAAGGAATGACAGGGGAATATATACAAATTAATTCTGATAGAAGCATAATTCAATAACAGTTACAATACGCATTAATGACAAATTATTAGTGATAAAAGGCAGCGACACATCCTAACAAATGTCATAAATAGTAAAAGATAAATTTAACTAATGCTTATAAGGTACATACTTCCGAGGTAAAAAAAAATAGCTATTTGGTGGCCGGAGTGTGGTTTGTTTCCCCAGGTCCTGAAATGCATAGCACCGAGGATTGGCATTCTTATGAAAATTTGTCTTTTCTCTGCAGTGCTCTACAAAGTGGTGCTTTAATTCTAACCACTTGATAGGTTTAGAATTAAAATGTCCATTCATTCTCAATCTTTTTCTAAGATTTATAAAATTTTCCTGGAATTTTGATTCAATTTTTATTATATTTAAGTTGTGATCTCATTGTAAATAGAAAAAACAGAGTTCTGACTCGTCTTTTAAAAAATAAATGAAATTTTTCATTTCTATTGAAAAAAAATCAATTCTTCAGTTTTTGCATTTCAGAAAAGTGCTTTATCACGTAGAATTGCTTTTATGATAAAGCTCTTATATTAAAGGCACATTATTGCTATAAATGTATTTTTGTAATAGAAAATGATTCCTATAACAATTAATAAACATGATACTATAGAAAAGTTTTAATTTCTATTTAGTTACTATTTCACTTTTATTGTAATTAGACTAAATAATTCTACATATAATTATTTGTCTATAATTTTAATAAATAATTCCAAACTCAGAAACATTTACGGAATAAGTTAAGCATACCATTTAAAATGTTAGAAAATAATCTAAAGCATGAAAATGCATGATTATTTTCGAGGAGTTTTATTTAACCTTGCTATCCTGAATGAATCTAATAGATTCATTTCTATAAATAATTTTCTTATACCTCACATTTTCAACAGGGTAAGAAGATTAAGGTATACGATTTAAAGTAATTAATTCTAAAAATTACTTAGATATTCAATTTAATTTCCGAAATACAGAAATATGCAGATTAAAGTATTGAAATTCATCAAATTTTCAAGCAGTTAACCTCGAAATTTGAAAAAAATATGTGCAATATTTTTCCAAAATAAGAGATACAAAGTGGCTGTTACAGAGTTGATCCATAAGATGAAAGATTCCCTTTTTTATTTGCTTCTCTCGTGATTTTTAATTTTCAACATAAGAAAAATGGCTTACATTTTTTTAATGCATGGGAGCTGTCACTCGGAAAATGCAAAAATTAATAAAAACTTATCTAAAAATATTCAAAATTTGTCGAAACTCGGAGAATTATTCGAATGTAATGCTATGAGACTGCATTACATGCGAATTAATGTCTGAAATCAAGAAAACTTTCAAAATCATAATGCAAAAAATTCTTTTTCTGGCATCTATTTTTCGCCTAGTCAAAAATTTAGCGTAAAAGTGCAATGTTTCATGGTTACTGAATATAAACATCGTAGATGTCTCAAGAAAGAAAATTGCGTAAATATGTTTTTTAATATAAGATTAATTCTATCATAGATATCGACGAAAATTCAATGGATAATAGATTCAGTTATATTATCATTTCATGATTACTGGATATAAGCATCCCAGATATCTCAAGTACAGAAATCGTCAAAGTTTGCTGGTATTATTTAAGAATACAATTTCCTAATAATTGCTGTAATACGATGCCTATTTGAAAAAAAAACATTTTATGTATATCATTTTCATATCTCAAAGCAATATTTTACATTCTTTTCATTCTTCATATTAAAATCAAAGAACAGAAGCCATAATGGAATAGGTACTTACCAAACTTTGCCAGAGTTGATATCAAAATCCATAATCCTACGATAACTGGCTTTGCATATGTGAAATCCATTCGAACGAAAGGGAATCGCTCGGGGACCTCATGTTTATCCCCTTTGTCTACTGAAAAGTTCTCCAAGAAATGAGAATGATCGATTGGCGAAACAATCGGTCCATCGTCACTGGTATCATGGTCCAGCTCTGGGGGCACAACCTCTTGGTGACTTCGAGAAACACTATCGGCTACGATGGCTCTGGCCTCATCGCCGACGCTCAAGTGAACCACCGATAAAAATATAAGAATATACCGAAACGCAAGAAAACTGTGGTAGTTCTTGATGCTTTGGTGGATTAACATTATCACTTATTGTTTTGTTTCGATGTTTCAAAAAATAATACAGTTCATATGCAAAGAATAATTCTCAGGTATGGCACACAAATTATAAGGTTGAAATTCAATTTTAGTTATAAATAAATCGAATTTCAGATTTCACAAATTTCTCAAGAGACAGTGGCTGTGTCTACTCCTTAAAATGTTTCCAGAAGTTTGATTTGGAATGGACTACTTTAATCAGAGTCCAATACTCCTGTAGCATTTCAATAAAAATCGTTTGCAAGTCGGTTTTGCAAAATGGAATAATTATTCTTTGGTGGTAAAAGCAATTATTCCAGTGCTTTAAAAATCATTTGGCCATTTTATTTCTGCATAATTCCAAGAAGATATCTCGGGCAATCGAAAGCTTGAAGGTTTTGCACTTCCCAAGCTCCTAATTCGAATTTTTCCTTACTCAAATTACACACTCTCCGTCTTGAAATTGCTCACAATTAAATTTCAAAAAGCGTTTTTTCACTGCTCGAAATATTTTTCTTTTACGACGCTGAAATCAAACAAGGCGATTTCATAGAATTTCTCAGAACAAGTGAAAAATCTCAAGAGAACTCGATTTTCTCAAACAACCGATATCGAGATCACCGAACGTCCCGTAATGAAACTTTCCCTGTCGATTCTTTTTGAACGGATGACATGTTATATCCACAACTCTCGATTCAACAGGTAGGAACCACGTGATCTCGGCGTTCCGCTAGTCATTGTGACGTCACCTTGCCGGGAACTACTCCAATTGGATAAAATAACGGTACACTTTTTAATCTTGGTTTCTTTCTAAGACTATTTCGTGGATTCAGTCGGCTGCGTTAGTTTTCGATTTTGTTTTTGTTTATTTATTTCCATTTTAATTTTTTCGAGGGAAACTTTCTAATTGTGGCCGTTAATGTCACCATTTGATAGATTTTCGCTCGTAAATCTACCGAGAACTTCTCTTTCCTAATCGGCAATGCGTTTAAGCCGAAAACTAGTTTAGGGAGAATTCTTGGTTTCGAAATTAAAACGTCGAGGGAAAAGAAAAGGCATTTGTGACAATGAGCTTTAAAATCCGATTTTGATTTGGCTTTTTGTTTATTCGCTATTTTATCTAAGCATTTTATAGGAAAAATTTTGATGTGTGATGTTTGGAGATCAAGTAATTGATGATGAAAATATTCCTAATGCCAGATTGGATCTAAAATGTTTACAAAAGCTGTTAGCTGAGGAGGAAAAAATTAAAGCAAGCGTTCAGATATCTGATGTTAATGTTTTTATTGCCGTACGATTCTCTATCAAAATTTTTATTTATATTTGTTTTCAAAGCAATGAATTCGTGAGAAAAATTCTCACATTATTTATTTTCATTATTTTTAACGAACAGTTCGTAAATTATGCAAATTTGGAAAGATTTAACTGCTTTTGAAAAGGAAGGAAGATATAAATATTTGGAAATCCTTTCAATTGGAAATATATTCATTTTATTTTAATGTGATTCAAATTTTTATGTTTTACTTACTTATTTTATATCTGCTTATTTCATCTACCATAAACAGAGACAAAAAGTTTTAGAATTTTTCCTTTTGCTGGATATTTGACATTCGCAAGTGATATTCGAGTAAGAATTTACAAGAAGATTAATATTAAATTTAATCAATTAATATACATCAACAAAACACTAATTATGTTACATAAATTATGGAAAAGTTACGACTTTGTCATTTGTTGCTTATTTAATGTAATTCAAGGTATTTTTTCTTAAAATTCACATTAAAGCACCTTCAATATGGGGAAGACGCCGAATTTAGACAGCGCTTCAATTAGATCGGTTTTATGACTTCAATTCCATTAAATATTTAGTCCGTAAAATAGGCAAATTATGTTGTAACTATCTAAATGTAGTGTATGATATCGTTTTTATCGGAAAGCGCTACGTGGTTACAGTTAGAGAGCAAGTGTTTAGATTTAGGTATCAGCAATCGATTACTTTTTATCGAAAGACAAAAGGCCTTTACGCCGTTCTAAGTTAAGTAGGAAATATTTTGTTATATCATCAGATAGGAAATTTCTTTAGCTACAATTTATTATCATCATTTTATTAAAATAGTTTAAAAATAAGGTTAGAGGAAATTTTTGTTGTTGTCCAAATGTCGCCTAGATTGGACCACAAGCGGTTGCCTAAATTGGATCATTTAAATCAATGGATATTATCGCAAACTACAGGAAAAACTAAGAGAGCAATTTATGACTGCCAGCTGTCCACATAAATTGAAATTTGAAAAAATCAGAGCAAAAAAATAAATAAATAAAAAGACACTAAAGATACCAAATGATGTGTCAAAAAGTGTAAAAACTTAGGATAAGTATCATTCATGTTATTGGCGAGGGTAAAAAGGGAGAAGAAGTGATACATAGCATAAAATACCATGCTTGAGTTCATGCATTATGTTCTGGTGTGAATTTGAGAATCAAAAATATTTCTGCTTTAATTGCGCTTGAAGAAATTCGGGGTCCAATCTGAGCAACTAGTTCCCTCGATTGGACCGATGACACATTTTTCCAAGCTTCTTTTTTCCTACTTCAAAGTGTATTTCATAAAAAGTTAGTTACAATGTTCTGAAGGTAAATAAAGTACAAAAAATCTACTACTTGTTTTTGACATGAAAACGTCTTTCCCCTCTTTACAGTGACAGTCGGTCGAACTTTCTTGTGTGAGAAAATACCGTCAGATTTGAATCGCTACTAACTACGAGACTAATAATGCGAAAAGAATGGTTGACCCCCACAACGGATAGATCATATCTGTAAGAGTTTGTCGCATAGTATTTGTTTTGCCTGTAACGTCATCGTACCAGTGTATGCGCATGCGCGTGATTGTTATGAATTAGGTTTATGTAAGGTTATATATAAGTGTAGCGCAGACACGCGTTTAGCTAGGAGGTTAATTCTGGTGTCATTTTAAAGAGCTTGAGGACCCAAAGTGCGACAATAAAAATGTTTATCAGAATATAAGTAAAAATCGGTATTAAATTGAAAATTTCAAACTCCGCATGTGTTTTTATTAGAACATGCAGGGTTTTCTTTCGAATTGTACGAAACTTACAGAATACTCGACAATACGTAAAAGAAACATTGTATTAAAATTTGAATTCAAAAATTTAAATATTACGGGAAATATGAGCATTTGTCGTAAATAATGTTTCACTGCGCATACGCGAAATGTAATTCTATATACTGTCAACAGATGACCCCAATCAAAAGCTACTCTAAATAAAACATAAGAAAGGCGCAGTTGGGGTATAATGGTTACAGAATAGATAAATCACAAATTTATCGCATGTAGACAGGGTCTGTGGTAGCTTGTGATTTATCTATTCTGTAACCATTATATTACTCTGTGTAAATATTGTATTAATGAGATTGATAATTAAATTACATATTGATACGAAACACTTGTTTTATGATTTTATCCCGACGTTTTCACGAAAACTCTACGGTGCGGATCCAAAATGCGCCTTTCTTATGTTTTTCATTAAAATTACTTCACCGTAATTTTACATTAAAAAATGCCCAGGTGGTCCAAATTCGGTGACTCTCTTCTCTATATATAATAGTGAAAATTCTTTAATAGTTTGCAGGCTATAGAAATCTAAACAACTAAATAGAGTGGTTTTTTTTCAAATTTTGCTCACATATACTACATATAATACTGTGAAGTATAAGGAAGCTTTCAGTGAAATTTTTGAAGCAATTCATTAAATATTTAATTTTTATTAAATAAAAAATGCTTCTACATAGAGAAAATATTATCTTTAGTGCTGCCATTCATACTAAATGAAAAAAATTTAGATATTTTAAATCATTTTATTTATTTGTCTCCGAGTTTCTACTTGGAGTGTTTAATTGAATTCTGCATCAGTCTTTTAAAATCATTAATACCTTACTGAAAAAATTAGCTTTCGGCAGATTTATAAAAACCGTTTGGTACATTCTGCAGTTTCTCAATAAGCTACAAGATTTAAAATTTCCTGATGAAAATGATATTCTTTCTCATTTTGAATGAAAATATTATTGCAGATGGTCAGTGGATTTTCACTGTATTATAATATTTTACATAATTTTTTTTAATTCAAAACATTACATATGTTTTAAAAAAGATAGACATGAAAATATTTTAATCCTGAACGAAACGAGTAATACACATATAATATCAGCTATTTCTAAATATAATATATGTATTATTCATTAGTTTAAAGAATTAAATTTATATTACTTGTATTAACATTTTCCTCCAATTAAAATATTTGGACACAAAGTTCTTATTTAAATAATACCATGTTTTTCCTAAAAGAATATATTTTTTCCTTTTGATGTTTTCCATTTTTTACTTTATATTTAATTTAAAACCATTTTTTAAAAATATTTTACTATTATTTTAGTTTTTTTATTAGCTATTCATTTAACAGTATAATAAGAACATAATTAAAGCTAATTTAATTAATTTTAATGACATTAATTATAATGTAAACCATTAAAATTAGTCATACTTATTTCTGGGCAAAATTGGAAACCAGCATTGTGTTTTGTCAAAAATAGACTTTAATATTGTGAATTCGTTTGTAAGAAGCTTGCAACATTTTAGATGGACTTCTTAGCAGACCGTTTCCATTTCCAGCCCATAAAATTTGATGGGAAATTCACAGGTCGAACCGTACATACATACATAACCCACGCCGCCCGACTCACCCAAAGGGTTTAGAGTCAGCAAGGATCGACGGGGAGGATCCAGACCATTCATGAAAGAAAAAAGTTACAATATTTGGAAGGTATGGATTACAGAGCTACGTGCAAAAAAAAACCCACAGAAACACAGACAAAAACATGCACAAACACATACAACACAAAAGCACCAACGGTGCTACAAAACAAAACCAACGTTGCAAAACACAAGAAACAAAAAAGGATAATAATAATAAAAAAATAGAAACTCAATCAAGGGATTACTTACATAACAATATATATATCACAATATCATATATATATATCATCACAAATTTTCCTAGAAATTTCAAAAATTGACTTCAACCTGTTTGAAAATAAATAGTTTTTACAAAGTTTTCTAGTCCAGTGAGTCCGAGCAGCACCTGTCGGTAGTAGTAAATGATAGTCCTTGGTATACATACATGAAGTCAAGTAATGGTCAACATCTCCATGCTCACCACACAAACAATCAGGATTGTTCAAAATCTTGAACCAGCACAGATATGCTGGAAAAGGTCCATGATTGGTAAGCAGATAAATGACATATTTGTTGCTAATCAATAAGTCCAGATTTGCTGACGGAAGAATTTCTCTTGTACGTTTGCCAGTGGTGGAATTTTTCCAGTATGAGTTCCCTTTTCATAAGGAATTCCTTACAAACTCTTTTTACATAAGAATAAGGAGCAGGTATAGACATATCGGCCCCACAAGAAGAAGCAATTTTTCAAAGTGAGCTAGCTCATTGCCCGGGTTACCGGCATGAGCTTTCACCCAGACAAGGCTGACTAGATCCTTAGCATTGTACAGATTATCCTTAACTGATAATACAAAATTAGATTTGACTTTGGGGCTTCTAATCGCTTCAATAGAGGACTTGCTATCAGAAAACACTTTGATCTTAACATTTCTTTCTAAGGCCCAACCAGCAGCAAAATTAATTGCCTCCAGCTCAGCCTGGAAAACAGAGTTAAAAGAATTCATTTTATAGCAAAAAACAGGTAATAACCGGAAACCCATCCCTTACGAGCAACCCGATCCCCTAGGCTACTGTACCTCCTCCTCTCCTCGCTTTCAAAACGGGTCCCCCCCCGCTCTGATTTCCCCATACCTCTCCCCTTTTTGTGATTTTTTCTTTTGTGAGAGAGGCTCGGTCTCCCTAACCGATAATCGTATTTCAGTTTCCAATGAAAATCCAACTTTTTCCCCGGTCTACACTATTTCTCGTCGGATTCTTACATTGACGAAAGGTTTTGGCATACTGTGTTCCAAAAAAAGGGGAGTGGTCCAGTGGTGAATGTCCTGCTTGATGTTGATGAAAAATATTTAGTGACCATGCTACTTTAGTAACAAAAGACCTTGCAATTTAGTATTAGAAGTGTGAAAAAATCCTACAATCACTGTTGCTTTCCCTTTTAATTGTTGTTTTTCACAATTAGATTAACCAAATTCTACCCGTTCAATTCAAAGTTCGTTGATAGCATGTTCGGTAAATCTATAGCTCACTTTAGTTCAGTTTTAGTTATTCCTTTAATTTGCATAATAACATGATTAAGGAACTGGTTGCATTTTTATGTCATATAGGCAGTTTAAAACTAAAAATTTTAAAGAAGGTTGAATTGGGATTTTTGTTTCCTGTAATATTTTCTGCATTATTTAATATCTATATATGCGTATGTAGTTATGTGTATGTGAACGTGTATATACATGCAGGTCATTGCATATGTTTATTTATTTATTTATTTTAATAAATTTTCATAGTTTCTGTTCAATTTTTTGATAGGAATTTTCTTTTTGTTAAGATTATGTACAAGTGTTAATAAATAAATCACTACTTTCAGATCATCGCTACATAACATGAATATTTTCATTTCATAAGAAATATTTTTATCCCTTTCATTGATGTCAGGTACCTTGCTGTTTATGGCGTATATTAAAATAAGGATATTTGGTGACAATTTTACGCACTCTTATTCAACTCGACTTGTTTCGTGTTTCCAAGATGGAATTTTTTTAATCGATTTTTATTCGCTTACTGGAGTTTTGAACTGCTCTCCGCTTGTGTGTTCTTCATGACAATACACTTTTTTAATATTTTCAGAATTTTATTGTCAGTTAATCGATTAATTTAATTAAATTTTGATCCATAGCAGTGGCGCCACCTGATAGTAAATGTGAGAAAAAAATGACTTTAAGATTCCATAATATTTATAATAATGAATTATAAATTAAAGATTAAAAATCAGAAAATAACTAATTTTTTAAATATTTCTGTATTTTAGTATAAAAGTAAAGAATTTTAAAAGTGAAAAAACAATTTTTATGTGTTCATGAAGAAAGTGCTTTTTTTTTCTTTATAAATTTCATTCTGAGCAAGAAAAAGAGCATTGATCAATAAAGCTCCAATATTGCTTGCCTTATATGAATGAAACGCTGTAGTGAAAGTTATTATTCATTAATGCTTATTTTTATATTACTTGTTTCTTCAGGAACAAAAACCTGAGCAGTCTGTGAGGCCGCGTTTTTGTAATTCAGATCAACGACTGATTTAAGCAGAGTTCATGGAGAATTGCTATCTATATCAAAATCAACTAAATCCAGTTACAGAGTACTTTTTTCAAAGAAAAATTTGTTTCCTGGAATTGTCTCAGCTCCAGAGGTTCTGCTTTAAAATCCGTAGCAGAGAAATGATTATTCTCAATGTTAATTTAGAACTAAAATAAGTAAAAATCAACGAATCAAATCTCTTCTGGTACAAATTCACTTTTTTTTAATAAAAAATTCGAACAAAAAGTTTATTTCAGATTGATTTTTCTTAATACAAATTTGTTATCGAGCTACTGAGGACATTTTCAAGGTAAACAAGCATTACCTGATTCAAAATGAAGCCATGCATAGAAACGATAAATTAATAGCTTAATGCTGTGATAATGACAGAACCTTATCGGCAGTTGGAGCAAAAATGAGGCTTTTTAATATCAGCTAATCAGTTGTAAATAGTGCCGCATACGTGACGTTTCGTCTTATGACAGAAAAGAATGAAAGATTTATTTTCGAAGCAGATGTTTCATTAATTGCTTAGAATTATATAAAATTTAAAATGATAAAAAGTAAAACGTTTCCCGAAACGCATTATTGTACCAATAAGGTCTACAGGCCTTTTAAACCTCTTGGTACAAGAACGCGTCTAGAAAAACACAAATGACTACGGAATTTATATTTGTAACTCAAGCTATGGAGCTCTGGGAACGGCAATTGCTGTATCCAGAAAATAAAACATGCAAGTGACACAGATTCTATGGCAGAAAACAGATGAATATTAGGAACACGTTTTGTGGCATAAAATTACAAAAACGGCCGTG
>BGPR01000894.1:93104-125421 GCA_013235015.1 Araneus ventricosus
TTTTGTGGCATAAAATTACAAAAACGGCCGTGAAATGCAGCCGCCAATATTCATAAACGCTTCACTCCTCAACTAAGCGACAGACATACCACGACAAAAGTGCTAAACATTTCTCGTATGGCAGTTACTGCTACAGAAACACTATTAGGAAGCTCCACATCAGAATTGAATCGACTGTTTAGGTCTTTTGCTTGTTCTAGGTCCATACAGGGCCTCTGAAGTGAGCTAGTTCCATGCATAGGCGTGTGGCTTGTTCCAGAATGTGACAGACTGTTAGTACTATTGTAGGTGAGGTTCTTCCTATACAGGAAAAAGTTAAGGCATCACAGATCGGGTGACTGCGACAGCCATTTGATGGGACTACACAAACTGCAATATGCTTTCTAACGTGTGTCTTGTTATCCTTTAGAATTTGCAACGAGAGTGTTGAATTATCCTGAACAATGGATTATATCCACGTGGCATAATAGTCACATGACAAACGTGACTGCGCGTCCAATCTAAGATCAAACTACACATTACATTCGTTTAACGGTGACGTCAGATCCTTTTTCTCGAGGTAATTCTCCTGGCACAATGGATTCCAAAATTAAATCGTCACTGTACTGTTTATGTTTGCATGAATCGACTTCATTATTTAGTAAAGGATTATTAAATATAGTGCAAAGCATTACAAATATCTTTCACAAGACTTGTTTGTAAATGTTTCAGTGTTATTTAACAGCAAGCAATTTCAGAGCAAAAATTTCATCACGGTCAATACCAGCGCAGATTTCCTGAATAAATTTGAAAAATTTTCTTTTTAATAATTTAAGATATTTCCAGTTGCGTTACTGCGGTAATAACATTAAAAGTGATCGAATTATACGAAGATGAGTTTGGATTTTTAAGTCTGGTACTATGTTAGTTTCATCGTCGTACGAGTGATAGAAAAACATACATAAACTTTTCTGTTTTCTGTATTTTTTTTCTTTGGGACTTCTTTTCTCTCAAAGGATTTCAAACTTTAGTGAAAACAGTCTTAAGATTGATCGGGTTTTAAGTCCACTGCCTCATATATTCGACGGAATGTAAGCCGTTCCTGTTTCAGTAGACGTAAGAAAAATGACTTTACAACCGAAAAAAAATTACATGACTGCAATGGGACTTTAAACAAATATATCCATAGCCTAAAAACAATTCTTGACTGAAAAACGAATGAGAAGTTTATAAAATAAGTATAAAAAAACAGGATAGCAAATACTAAATTCAAAGTATAAAAAAAGATATATTATGCTCCATTGCAGCTTGAAACAAGCTTTCATTTTTTTTACCAATAGATATAAGCTGGCATTGTAAATTGAATTGCAAAAGTGTCCAGAATATGCTAAAAAAATAAGATTATGTTAATTAATAGTGATCTATTAATTTTCAAAACACGACTCTTTTTAAATTTTTTAACAGCCCTTTAGACATAATTGGTTAGTTGGAATTTTATCTTTATTTTTGCTACAACTAGTTAGTTACAAAAAACTGTTAACATGTATATTTAATATATTTAAAATTTTATGCTTAATTGAAAATTTACCATTGGTAAAAGGAATCGGATACCAAATTAAAAATGTAAATCGAACTATAGTAATAACAGGAAATAAGGATGATATTACATAACGGAAATATCTGCAAATTCTGCCTGGACCCATGCAAAAGTATAGAAGATTAACCCTTTGCACTCGGAAAAGTAATCAGATGCATAATTATTTACTGATTTACAAGAGCTCATATTATTGCTTTGGAACGTAAAAAATATATTTGTAAGTTCATTTTTCCTGGAAAATTATTCTACATCTTCTTACAACTTTGTAGGCAGTTTTTTAAACTATCGAAATTGAGAAAAGTCAAAATGAGGCACCGTCTAAAATGGTGACTGAAAGTCACCTCTCGAATGCAAAGGGTTAAAACTGAATACTCATCATGTGCAGTTACGAAATGATGAATTAATACTGCGTAACTGCTGTGTGTTAGGTATAGTGCGCATTACTAACAAACAAGCTTTTCGGATTAACAATCGATTTTGCTTTGTGCAATGGAAATAATACAGAAACTTCTCTTGAATTTCGACGGTGATATCCAAATTTGCCTAAAATCTCTCGAACATGTGTTTATCGGATGATGAAGCCATTAAAATCAACGGGTTCATTTCATCCCAAATTTAGCCTGCGTAAAAGATCTCGTTTACAGAGGAACATGATACTGACATCAACCTATTTTTTCTATAACTCACGAACAAATATCAGAATAGAAAGTGAAGTCTTCGAATTATATAGGAAATCCATTGCCATGGTACTTGGCAAATGTCACTGGCATCCCTTTTGTATTCACAGACTTCAAGCGTTTTACCTTTTTGGCCTTGTCTGGCGCGAAGCATTCTGCAATTGGTTGTTAACTCAACAGGATGTAGATTAGAACTTTGTTAAGAACATTTTCGGAGTGATAAATGTTTGTTTATCGAAAATGGAGCAATCAATACCTGCAGCGATCATTACTGGAATAATTACTTTTTTGAGGGGGGGACATGGAACACACAACAAAATAGAGTTTCCTGTGTCCTTGTGGTGCGGAATTTGAAATAGCATAATAGAAAATGGGGGCAGCGGTGGCCTAGTGGTAGGTTCTCAGTTTCGGGGCCGGAGGTTTCCAAGTTCGGAACGTCATTCCAGGGACAATCCGCCATGTATATAAGTCTGCTGTACGTTAAATCATACGTAAGGGGCCAAACGTTCTGTGACTGGTGTGGTGTGGAAGTTTGGAAAGCTCAGGTGTCGTCCTTGTCAACTGACCGCGGTTCAAAATTACGAGGGTTATCCCAAAATAGCCTTTGTTTTCTTTCAGAACGGGACGTTAATACAACTGAACTAAATTGAAATAGCTGCTGATGAAATGATTCTGCTTTTTATGAATGATTCTGCTTTTCGGCACTCTTCAGCCGAAAAATATGTGAAGCATATTTTAAATTGCCTTAGCGGATTATCGTCCTTAACTCCGACCTTGACAAATTTTCTGGAGGTGACGCCATAATCATTTGTAAAAAATATGTATTATCGACACGATGGCCCACCTACACACCAAGATATGAATATAATAAACTGGCTCAATGAGATTTTCAATGAACAGTGGGTGGGTTTGAGAGCAGCAACAGAATGGCCTAAAGATCGGCTGATTTCACCCCGCTTTATATTTTTACTCATGGGGTCGGTTTCGAAAATGGTTTAAATTATACGCCCACCAAATTCAGTTTAACTAAAGCAAAAGATAATCGATGCTATATATATATTAGTGCCTATGATGCATATTAAGAATGCTTTTTGAATCGCTTTCTTTGAATCATGTTTTTTGTATTTTAAACTACATTTGTTACTTTACATGATTTATACCTGTGTATTACTTTATTGTTAATCACAAATTGTGATACAAAATTTTCATACTTATTAACATATTATTTTTGATATATAAAACGGAATTGTAAATTTGTATATAGACCTTATTTTCATTGGTGAAACAGCATTTTAAAAGATAGGAAAAATGGTATAAGTTATCCTTTCCTTTTATTATTATTCAGTCAGTTTTAAAGATGCAGGTATACAGTTTTTTTGTAAAGATCTTGTTTTACGAAAAGGAAAAGAATTCTATTTGCCCAACTTTGTCTACGAGGTCGTATAAAAATTTAAAGAGTAGCATTTGAAAATTAATGGCAGGTCTATTTCATTAACTTAATGTTACTCTCTCTCTTCCTATCTTATTTTCATCGTTTTTACAATTTACAGTGCCTGCGTATCTCAAACGGATAAAAATTGAATAAAAAGCGCGTTTCAACGTTTTCGGGCTATCCTGTATATTTGATCTTCATAAAAAGACATAAAATAAGAAAAGTAAAGTTAATCATGAGCAGAAACAACATAAGAATACGGTATAATAATTATGGTTTTTATTGGAGAAAAAAAATTATTCATAAGTTCAGAAGTCGAGAAAGAAGTTTCAAATTTACCAATGAGATATTTCATGAAGAGTTAACGACAGAATGTATAGATATTTATTTTAACCTTTTCAGATTGTATTTTCTCCTGCTCTCAAGAAAGTATATTTCTAGCTCGAAAAAAATTATCTTTTTCAGTAAAAACTCTTCTGCAGAATTTAATTCGGTTTTCCATTATAGATGGAACAACTGAGACTTTGCAGCGATTGTCACCAACAGCTCTGGAGATCAAAAGAAATATTCTTTAACCCCTTCTAAGGCAGTGGGAATATATTTCCCACCAAATTCAGCAATTTGTAAGGTTGGCGTAAGTTCTCGCCAAATTTTTCGATGAAACAAAAACCTGGATGTTCCAATTTCTTATCTCCAACCATAACGAAGTGTCTTGACTTGGTAATTCATTATTAAGTAATAAAATTAATTAACACAAATAATGTCATCCAATAAGCTAAATGAATTTCTTTTCTCAAATGAATCTCAATACCAAAGTTATTTTATTATACCACTACCAGAAAAAAATGGCCTTATAAAGGATTAAAATGAAGACGGTGATCTAGCAGCGATTAGAATATGGTAGCTTAGAGGCTTCCAACCTCCTACGCCTGGAGTAAACGGTGAACCAACTGGGGTTACGCGAAAATAATGTTTGTTATGGCGAAAAACACGAAACATAAGGGATTAAAATGAAAAAAAAACTAGCAGAATTTTGTTCCAAAAACTTGCAAGCAATAAACTATTCGAAACTTTTCACATAACTTGCGAAAAGAAAGTTCTCTTCTTATACTTAAATAAGTCATAAGTGTATTATATGTCTTTTTTTACGCAGCTCCATACATAAGATAATAATTGTCTTCATTTGAAAGTAATTTTATCATGAAACAAGCTCAGTGATCGCATAGAGACGATTATTACGATGAGTAGTTATTAGATCTCCTCATAAGCTACTGCAAAATTATTTGAATGCTGTTTTCATTTGTTAGGACGTGGAACCAATGGTATTATAAAAAATGAAATAAAATGCAAATCTAAAATATTCCATACAAATGTTATTAAATTAATTCGAGTTGTTTGATTATGCTCATCTAACATCTCTACTAATAATAAAGGAGAATGTGTGTGCGTGTCTGTGTGTTGGCGCTCTGCAGGGCACACCGCTCAAGCTAGAGCTACGAAATTTGGTGCAAACATACTTTGGAGGGTGGGAATGTGCACCTCGGGGTACTATTTTTGAACTTTTTATTAGAAGTTTAATTAATTAAAAATTAAGCGAAATTTTGGCGTTTATCCTTGATAACTTTCGAAAATATTAAAGCACGAAACTTATTTTTACACCACCTGAAAGTGCAAACAATTACCTTTTCGATGATATCAATTAAGTTGTCGTACGAGTTTTTCTCTAATTTTAATAAATTTTTAAAATAATTTTTGGCATAATTTACAACAATACTTTTCATTGTTGCAACGCAATTCAAACCGTTTTCATTGTTTAAACAAATATTTATTTGCGTGCCTGCCTCTCCTCCATTGTTGAAGGCTAAGGTAATATTGTTTTTATGTTTAATGATATGTTTTAATCAGCATACTTTCATCCAGTTAACCTGCTGCTGGAAGTGAAATGTGCCGCGCCATTTTAAAGTTAAATGCATATTTTCAAGAGAAATAAGAGAGTGCCATTGTATGATACATGACACAGACAGTTACTGGACGCCATTTAGGACGTTCATGCAGACAACCAACAGAATAGGTGGAAGGTTACTGAAAGAACATGAGTTAAATGTCTATCACGATTTAGAATTTAAAATTGCTTTGTTAAGGGAACCATGAATGTCAAATTATACACAAGAGATTCAATTGAAATTATATTCCCTGCGAGCAAGCTGGTTGCCGAATCTTCTTTGTGTTGGAGATAGTTGCGTGTGTGTGACAGAAGAGGTTACTCAAAATACAAAGACTAAACAAGGGTTATGTGAGAAGAAAAAGGTTGGAAACCGCTGTGTTAGGTCGATTATTTATTAAAGGAGTAAGTTTTTCACAACTAATTGCACTCTGAGTGCAATTAGTAGCGTGATGCAGAAATTTGAAGAAATTGGTTCTGTTTTCGGTGTCTATAAAAATTATCTAAATAAATTACTATTGGTTTCCCAAAAAACATTGTTCAAATTATGAATGCCACTGATAGTTGTTTTGAGACGGCGAATAAAAATTTCCCTTTTATACAGAAAAGAGTTTATACTTTATAGCACACGCTATATATATAAACTTATAAATATATAAACTTATATATATATATAAACTTATAAACACACGATAAAAACTCAAAAACAGTAAAAAAAGACAAAATGGCAAAAATAGACAAAAACCAGAAAAAAACCAAAAAAATGAAAAATATCATAGCGAGCCGCTCGTCAGGAAGAGAAGCTCGCTCATGATATTAATTTGTGCTTTTTTCTGCTGACGACAAACGAAATCCGTTAAAAATTGCCGTCATCCCCTCTAAAAGCACAAAACAAATGAAAATGGAAGAATTCTTGAATAAAAAATATAAATACATTTAAGAAGATTTAAAAAGAATCAAATACAAAAAATCCGAATACAAATACAAAGAATCCGAATACAAAAGACCTAGAATAAAATAAAAAAACAGCCGTAACATAAAAAATAATAAAATAAAGCGAAATATGCTTACCATGGCCAGGAAAACTCTACCGCGACCACGAGGAGAATGAACGCCAAACCAGTTATCGCCGTTGCCAAACAGAGGAAAGAGAAAGATAAGGAGAAAGAGGCTTTGTCAGTAGCTCCGTAATCACTGCTTGAGATATCGTCGCACAAAGTTTTCGGGAATACCATTATTTAAAAGTTGATCATACAAAAGCTTTAATTGTCTAGATTTTGAAATTTCGTTCGAACAAATAGATCTAATGCGAGAAAATTGAGAGAGAATAGTGTTTCTAAAAATCTTAATAGAAATATTAGAAGACCAATATGAAAGTCGGTTGACACAAAAATTAAAATCCATTCTTTTGACAAAAATATCGATACAAAAGTTATTATCAACAAGTTTAATATCCAGATCTAAAAAATCCGCTTCAAACTGATTACAGTTTGTTTGTTTAAGAAGCAAGGTTGAAGGATAAATATTTTGCCACGTAATATTAAATGATCCATGATTAAAAACAATAAGATCATCTATGAATCTGAAAGCCTGAGGATGAAGAAGTAAATTATTCTTCTCAAAATAATGAAGGAAGAGGTTAGCTGTAATAGAAGAAAATGAAGATCCTTGAGGAATGCCATGTGATTGGAGAAAAATACTTTCCCCATTGTAAATAAAATTATTAAATATGCAAAAATTACATAATTTATCCCAATACTCAAAAGAAATATTGAGAATATTTTTGTAATCAAAAAAGTAAGAGTTAAGCACCTCTCGAAGAGCGGCTAGAGGAATGCTTGTAAAAAGATCTTTGAAGTCAAAAGTCTCAATAGAAGAAATACTGTTCTTATTATTGTGAATGAAATCAATAACCGGTTTATTATTATTAATAATCCAAGTGAAACCTTCTGAACAAATGACATTCAGTAATTTTTTTAACAGATTGAAGAAAATGTAACCAGGTTGCTTCATGTATGAATATATATATATATATATATATATTTCTGTGATTGTATTATGTCCTGAAAAATTCTATTCGCAACGAAATCTCATGCATATATGCATTTCAAGAGCCATGGTTGTATTACTGTCAGATTCGAAAACAGATCCAAAATAATAATAAATTTTGCTGGCGAAGTCTGACTTGAAACCGAAACTTTTATTCCATTCAAATATATCTGTAGCTGAAGAATACGAAGCTACACTTTAAATAAATATGGCCTTTCTGACTGCACTGTAACAAATTCAGTCAATTGAAAAAGATGGATGCGTGACATATTAATACTTCTTGAATAAGATTGACTTAAGATACTGCTTTTTTTCAATGTTATCAAGCATAGTTGCTTAATCCTGAATTTAATGATTAGAAAAAAAAATTAATCTCTGATTTTGATTTTGCATGTTGCTTCGCCCGATTAATGGGTTAAAAAAATTTAGGAATCTCATTCACAGTTATCAAAAAATAATATCCTACCAGCGAAGGCTTCTACAGCTTTTCCACTTCATTAGATGCTGATTCCTAATCATTTGGGACGTCGCTGCATTCAGCCTAGAAGATGAAACTATGTATCAGATTTCTATCACTCTTGATTTGCACGAATAGTTTTATCTTAAATCAAAAGAAGTTTTAATGAGTTCTTTAACTTTTTTCAAATAAATGTGTCATTTAAGAGATACGCAGATAACATAAAATATATTTATCTCATTGAAATTCCTTTAAAATTAATAAAAAAGGACAGAATTTTTTTATTAATTCAGTGCGTGCTATTGTTAATAATCGTTTCAGAATTTTCTTGAGTTTATTGCGTTTCTGTTATGACTCTATATAGATTAAATTAAGCGCTTAAGTTACTTTCTAAATACATGAGGCTCAAACTTTTAATATTTGAGATCCAACTTTCCTTAGCAGATTCTACAATGAATTTTTTAATTTAAAATAAATTACCAAAATAAAAAAAAATGAAACTATCCGAAAGAGGAGCTCAGTATTCCAAAAACCCTTTTATTGCTATATCGCTAAAAATGGTAGTAATTTCTCTTAAATTTAGAACAAAGATAGCTAAATTAACTATTTAAATTTAGAACAAAGATTAACTACTTAATTAATTATTACTTATTATTACTATTACTTAATATTATTATTACATATTACTATTACCATTATTATCATTACTACTACTACTATTATTATTACTACTATTAACTATTACTACTACTACTATTATTACTACAGTGAAACCTCTCTGAGCGGCCACTCCTCCGTTCCGAGAAAAATTGGCCGCTCTGAAGGGTTTTCGTTACAATCACAATATAATTGCTATAATACATAATATAAACAAGTCTGACACATATTTCTTATTTAAAATGAAGTTTGAGACTTGTCTAAAGAGATAATAGTACTTTATTTAATAATTTTTTACATTTTTTGAAAAAAGGATAGAATTTGTGATTTTTTACCCTTCTCGGAAAAAAACAATTTTTTTAAGTTCGTTTTTCAGTTTAAAAAGTAAATCTCTAGCCGATGCGTTTGTTAAATGGGATGGGAGAACCCACCCGGCGGCCGTAAAGAGGGGTTGTGTGGCCGTTGCTAGGGGTTATTTTAACATTAGGTCTATGGGCCGAAAAATCCGTGCCACGAAAAATTGGCCGTTAAGAGGGGTGGCCGCTATGTAGGGGTGGTCGTTCGAAGAGGTTTCACTGTATTACTATTACTTATTATTATTATTACGTATTTTACTAATTAGAACACAGATAGATCTCACATTGCTATAGCATTCATCTCTTACTCAACCCCGAACCGAAAAAGAGGAAGTAAAGTTATCACGAAATTTATTTGTTATATCAGTGATAGATTTGTGAATTTCCGAACAGAAAAAATCGTTTTTACTTTCTCGTATGCGAAATCTGTAAAAAGAAAGTGCAGCAATCGTTAAAGGATCCGACTTCGAAATGAAAAATCTCCACGTCTGGCACCTCCCTTATGTCCGACAGACATAAATCCAAAATTTCATTCTTAGATTTATGTCTGTCTGTGATCACGATAACACAAAAGGGAACGAGCTAGACATATGAAATTTGATATTCGCTTTTTACACCAAAATTGTAGATTTACATCAAATTTTGGACAAAATCCATCTATTCGTGTGTATATGAACATCTCAGAAACGCAACAAGCCAGGTATATGAAATTCGGTAAATTGTCTTGAAACTAAAGTCGTAGATCTGCTTCAAATTTTGAGCCCACTTGGTCAAAAGGAAGAATCCCGAAATGTCTACACAATTTCTTTACTATACTGAGAAGCCAAACACGAAACGAGTTATATTGCATGAGTACGATTAATTCGAGGGGAGAACTTCTATATAAAATCTAGAATCACCTATATAAATTTCTCTCTTTTGCGGCTCCTAAAAACACGTTATTTAGCTATAGGATTTCGCAACATCCATAGCAAACGATGGATCACGTGAGTTCACTTTTCAAACGCAAATATATTATTGAAGCTCGGAAGATAAGAGATTCAGAAATTTTAAGAAATAGCTATTAATCTTGCAAAAAATAATTTGTTCTCTATAAATGGAATAAACCTAAATTATTTGGATTAATATTTTTTGAGAAAGAGATAGTGTAAATTAAACGTTTTCAAAACTTCTAAATCTCAACTTATTCTAACTACAAACACACAATGAAAAATATAAATGAAGTATTTTAAATCCTGAATTTTTTCCCTCTTGACGAGAGTTTTAAAGGTTGGCGCGATTATGGAGAGCTTGGAAACAAATCTATTAAGCTTAACCTTAAATGCTTTTTGATAGGATGCACAGCGTCCTCATCGAAGCGAACAAAGCGAGCAGTGTTTGCATAGCAAACCTGGGAGGACTTTTACGAAATCCTTCTAGGAATGGGCGAGCGTTGGTGAGCAGGGGGCAGAGCCTCCTACTTGTTTTAAGTAAATCATTTTTAAAATTTTTGACCGAAGGAAGCGAGATCTCTGAGTTAACTCGACTCGTTTTGTTTGTTTGTAAGTTTGTTTGTTAAGCAATCACGACTAAATATGTTGTTCTGTTTTCTTTAAATTTGGTATAAATGTTCCTTAAAGCCATAAATACGACGTAAATGTAAGAATTTTTGTCTTTGATTCCCTTTCAAGATTGCAGCCGTTTTAATGGTTTCAATGTATTGGCGAGTTTGGCACCATTAAAAAGAATCATTTTGGTAATAGTGAGACATTTAATTGTAACTTAGTTGATACTGATGAAAGCAGACAATTAATTGTAATTTTGTTAATACTGATGAAAGAAAAGATATGCGTAAATAATTCGCAGAAAAAAAAGAGAAATAAGATCATAGTTACCTCCTGAGAGTTGTTATTTCTTTTTAGTTCCATGTAATCTTGTTTTCCTCTTTTCTTGAAAGTGTATTTTTTCAACGATTCTGGTCAAACAGTTCATGTTATAAAAATTTGTAGACTACCCCACTCTCGAGCGAAAAATTTTCTACAATTTTTTCCAGAACATTTTTAATGTAATTTTATTAATAAGTTAATGTATCTGTTTTTTTAAATACAGGGAGTAAAATTTGTGCATAATATATGCGTGCAATATTGTACATTGAAGGTTTAAGATTGTAAATATAGCTTTGTAAGATATATAAGATGCAAAGAAGGTACCTGCTCGAAAGCCAAATTGTGATGCCAGGTGTCCCTGGAAACGATATTGTCTTCAAAATGAATGATAACATTGTATAAATCTTTAAAGACTGCGATGAAGAGCAAATCTTAGATTTTTTTGAGGGGGGCGGACGCGAGGTCTACTGTTCTGAGAACTGATAACTGACCGAGCAAAGCGAGGTCCTATTTTAATTCGACCGTTCGTCATTTCGTCGGTTTGTTACGGAGTCATGTCTGAAAGCGTTGTTCGATTTTTCTTAGAATTTGGCATGAATGTTCCTTGAAGTCTTTAAAAACGACGCAAATGTAAGGAATTTTAATTTTTATTTAGTTTCAAGATGGTGACATTTTAATGGTTTCAGTGCTTCGATAGTCTTTGGCGAGTTTGGCACTATTAAAATATTTGAGTCATTTTGGTAACGGCGAGATATTTATTTGTAATTTTGTTAATGCTGATAAAAGCAGAAACTTGTATGAATAATTCACATTAAAAAATTTCTCTGCTATGATGAGCAAATTTTAGATACTATTTTTTAAGGAGGGGAGTGGAGATCTACTGTTCACAGAACTATTAGTTTAGGACATTAATAGAATCATAGTTAACAATGAAACAGAAATTATTGTAAATATTATTTTCGCTTCCTTTAAGAATTATTGCCAAAACTTCTGCAAGAAAAAATTTCTTTACATATATTGTCTAACAAATTTGTTTGTCGAAATTGTTAGTTAAACAACCCATTCAAAAGACAAATATGGTGATTTCTTAATAATACATGTTTGTGACTTGGTTGCAACTGACAGAAAAATAATAACTTAACTGTTAAAAAGATCAACACGACTAACGAGACATTCAAAATCGGCGTAGTTATTTATTTATTCACAAATGACATCACGGAAAATAATATTTGCCTTTCGTCCCCGCCGAAACGTTTCTGCATTCGATGGAGCTAATTAAATGCAACGCATTGTCTCTACCTACCTCCATTTGTTTGAAAAACAACCGGAGGAAAATATTCATAGCTCGATATTTCTACGCGAAAATTAGGATAACAAGAAACGGAAATGATTAACTTTGTTATATAACTCTCTACATCATTATCTCCGCTTTTTATCTCTTTGTCATCATTATCTCCGAGAACGGATAATTGGAAATCTCACACTCTCGTCATTAATTACTAATCGAATCATGATAAGGAACAGAAACATTTCGCATTGGATGAATCGATAGTAATTTCAGTGAGAGGTTTATTAATTAATTAATTAATTAAACCCTCTCGCAGTGACTTCCAAAAGACTGAGTGGAACTTTAGAAACAGCTTTCGTAATTACAGTAATGGGAAACAGAATGGTATTTAATAACAGAGATCAGAATACGAAAGTTATTAATCGTATTAATAATTAAGTGATCGTATGCTGCTTTTATGCACAACCAGCAATTGTGCCCAAGGCTCTGCGCACGTGTATATTTGCTTTATGTTTAAAGGACAAAAATAAAACACATGACACTTATTAAGCACTAGCATATTTCCCAATTTTATTTTATCAGAACCTTATGGAAGCAAATCTAAAACCTAACAATGTTATAAATAACATAGAGTTAATTAATATTATTTTATTGATGAAATATTTCTGAAATTCTAATAAGATAATTCACGAAAGTACAATAGTTGTATAAAAATTATACTGCATTTCATATCTTTCCTACATTGTTAGGTCTATTTTTGTGCATTTTCATTTTTGAGAACCTGGACATAGAAATTTCATATTACAGTAAAACTTTTCTAAGCGGTACACCTCTCAACGGCCACTTTTGTCTGGAAAGAAATGTTTGATCCATAGACATAAAGTTAAAATAAATATTAGGAACGCCCACTCCAATCCCTCCAAGAGTTTGGAGTGGTCTCCTGAACATCAATGAAAACCATTTGTTTCGTCTCCCTGATTTGTGCTTTTGTTAAGAAAAATCTGGGGAAAGAAAAGGGGAGACAAAAGTATATACACTCAAAAATAGTACCGAAAATCGAATCGAAATTAATCATACCTTCCCCAATGTGGAAAGAAAAGGATCTTCGTCATCTGCTGGAGAGGGAGATTCAAGCGGCCATATTTACTAAACACCGAGTAAGAAGCCATTTTAGAACAAGCATAGTCTTTGGCTCTCTGAACGATGTTCAAGTGTGTTATTCTGAATATAGACAGCGTACTGTGCCAGTGCGATAACGGGAAATCGGAAAAAAAGTTAGCCGAATCTTTCAATTGTAGGAGAAATTAAATAAACATAATCATTAAATCATTAACCATTAAGTCCACAGACTTTGGATAAAACTGATGATATTATTACCCATTCCTCTACAACTACCGGCGAATCGATTTACTTCTCGAATTAAAAAAACCCTCTTAAAAATAAATTGGAAAGAAAGTTGCCTCCAAACTAATTGACAGATCCAAGCAACACAAATTGTACTTTTTTTAAAAATTAGAAATCTTGAAATAGAGAACTTTTTTCTTTACTTTAATCTTAACATTTGCAGTTGCAGAAATAATAAATTATAGATGTTTTTAGAAGTGGTTTTTCTTCTAGAAATTTTGCTTGGAACGAAGGGTAGCCTCTGTAGAGCACTGCAATTGGGTCCATTTGTGAAATGCTTACCAATGATTTACCGCCATCCAACGCAAAAGATTGTACGTTATGCCCATTTACCATTGCAGCAACTTTAGTCGGATCATGAGAAGTCTGCTTACCAAGTTTCGTCAAAATTGTCCAGCCATTCTGAATAACATCCTTACATGTGTTAGAGGAAGCCTTTGTCCTAAGGTAAGAAGACATTACTCCTTAACTACTTTAAAGAAGATTCTACTCTTCCATATTTTAAATATGACAGGTTGAAACTTGCGATTGAACTCATGTCAATCTCCATTCGTAATATGTATTTAAATGAGTACCCTTCCCCACTACACACGCACATAATACCCAGAGGGGAGTGGATAGGGTTGACTTATCCCTACAATAGCTTTAAACAGCCAGTGAGAAATTCGTTTCCCAATTTTCATCAAAATCGCCTCAGCCATTCAAACAAACCAGGAACAAACATACGTTCAGCCAGGAACAAACAAAAATTCATACCTAGAGTTTTATATTGGGTTGAGTAATAATTCATGAGAGGGGTTTGTTTTTCAAATTTAAAAACGCACTTAGAAATAAAGCACATTGACAAATGTTTTGTATAATTTAAAAGAGAATTTAATGCTCTACAAGCTTGGCTTTTTAATTTTATTGATTATACACTTTCATTTAACTCGACGTGTTTCAAGTTTCTAAAGATGGAATCTTGTAATCCATTTTTCACGCACTTCCTGATGTGCTCGAGATGTAAAAATGTGTGCACTTATGTGGTCTTGATGACAGTACACTATTTTAATATTTTCCGAACTTAATTATCAATTAATCATTTACAGTTAAACCTCTCTACAATGGCCAGCCTCCGTTCCAAGGAAAAATTGTCCGCTCTAAAGGGGTTTCATGTTTGGAAGTATAAAATGCGCATTTAAACAAGCCCTAATTCGTTATTTCTGACAAAGTGAATTTGAAGAATCTATCTAAGTGAAGTAAAAGGTACTTTAATAAAAAATTTCTTATTTTCTTTTCTGAAAAAAAAAATACCATTCGTGTTTGCTCGGACCTTTCAGCTTTTCCGAGGTAACTTTTGTTTCAATTTTGTTTTTTAATTGTAAAAGTAAATTCCCAATCAATTCATCTGTAGTTGTTGAGGAACAGGTAATAATATCATTTATTTTTCATAAAGTTTATTGCGCTAAAAGTTTCATTTGTTGATGGTCGCAACCCATATCAGCAGCTTCTTTTCCAGAGGCCGTTCATTTTTCTCTTCACACTGGGAAAAGAATGATTAATTTCGAGCTCGTTGTTTCGTTCTTTCCTTTCTCCCTTTTCTTTGAATTAAAGGTCCAAGGCCAAGGCTAGAGAGACGAAAGGAATGTATTTAATTGAAGTTGAATGGGCTACCAGGTAAATTCCCAAGAGGGATTTGAGTACCCTTTCCTATGATTTATTTTATCATTATGCCTATGGGCCGAAAATTCCAATCCAAACAAAGTGGCCGTGGAGAGGGGTGGCCGCAGGGACGACTGCTTAGAGAAGTTTATTTACAATTCAAAATTTACCAGAAAAGAGTCAAGTTATTTAAAAGTTGAAAAAAGAAACTCATCTGCTGTGTATAACGAGGGTAAACTGCATCTTTAAAAATGTCTCATATCTATGGACAGATTTTTAAAAAAATATAATAAATTAAGAAATTGAGGTACAGGAGTACGGTTTGTGCTCCTGTACCCAAAATAATGATACTTTTTGCCAAATAATCGTATTTTTTTAAACACAAGAGACAGGGATGGCGCCAGAGGGGGGGACCGGGAGGGCCAGGGCCCAACTGTCGGGGATGCTGTGCCCCCTCCCGTCGGGTAAAATTTTTGTACGGGTATTCAACTGTAGTTGATAAATAATAATCTGGCGAAAATTTGAGACCAATTTCATTACACTCGTCCCCCCGTCGGGGAGATCGTGCCCCCCTGTCTGGGAGATCGTGCCCCCCCCTTCGGGCAAACTCTAGCGCCATTCCTGGCAAGAGAAAAATGCAGTTAAATATCTCCATTTGCTGGGAGTCGGGAGGACAAGGGAGAGATATTGCTCCAGGAAAAATTATATTTTTATTTCATTTTAGTTGCCTAAAACCAGGAATTATAAAAAAAGCAATAATGTCCGGAAAGCTAGCTAATTTTGTAGCTAAATTTTTTAATTTTGTTGTCTATCTCCTATATTCCCCTCTGTTCTTACATGTTTATACATTTTTTGCCCAATCCCCGCTTATAACTCACTATCCGCCACTGCTATTGAATATCTTACCGATAAATGAGCTCACTAATCGGCGATTCCCATCCCTTTCCAAAGGGACAAATTTTTTATATTTCTAAGAAATTTGACTTTGCAGCGCCATCTATTGGTGAGAATTTTTTTCCTTGTGTCCGAAAAAAACCCAACTCTTTAACAAGTCTAAAGGTACAAATACCAGCTTCTTAAATTTTTTTGGACACCTTGTTTATAATAAGAAAGAAAAGTCGGTAATTTTTAAAATGCAATTCAAATAATTACAATTAAAAATTTTGGACTACTCAGAGTTGTATTTTAAGTGTATTCTTTTTAGAAATATCTACTATTCGAATTCCATTCAAAACGAGACAACTTTCTTGATGGAAAAAGGAATGTTTTTCATTTTTACGTTATTCAGTATCTTTTACCGTATGAATTACTTAAGCGTTTTATGATATTTCTAAAATTATAATAAGTAATTACTATTCTTTTACATCTTCTAGAATTTTTCTTGACAAAAATAGACAACGAAGGTTACATTTATTAAATTATTTATTCATTCACTGTAGAATTTTCATTGAAGTTTCAGGATATGTAAATAAATATTCATGAAATTGGTTGTAAGGTGTATAATTTAATATATCCTTAAATAATGCCTTGGTTATTAGATGTATTAGATTCATGCTTGGTTATTAAATGTAATATGCCAACAGCATTTTTCAAAATTTAAGCTTTCAATATTTTCTCTAAATATGTATCTCTAATATAACGATAAAAAAAACTAAGCAAGATTTGTCCTAGACACACCCTCATTTTTTTAATCTCTGTGAAAACATAAATAATTGTAGATACATTTATGTGTAAATTTGTTTATTAATTTGTTCAATTTCTTGATATAATCATTAACTATTATTATCTAACTTGGTTAAAATTATAACATCAAAAGATGTACAACAATATTGATTAAGATGTTAGTGGAAACATTCAAGTCTGTATGACCTACATGTGCGTCAGTGTTACATATTATAATACGAAGATCATCAAGAAAATACTGTAGGAGGCATCGCTGGTGATAAATGGTTAATAGATAAGCAATGTTCGAAAAACATTTAACTGTTTTTTCATGGATGTTACTATTGTGCTCTCTATAATACCATGCACCAATAATGTAGTTTCTGAAGTTTTCAGTTCATCCTTCTAGCTTGTCGCATTTTTTGAGTTAATGATTTCATATTCGCACGAATAGATAGATGGCTTTTCCTTTCAC
This sequence comes from Araneus ventricosus, assembly GCA_013235015.1. NCBI lineage: Eukaryota > Metazoa > Arthropoda > Arachnida > Araneae > Araneidae > Araneus > Araneus ventricosus. The sequence continues at coordinate 110,586 of BGPR01000894.1, forward strand.
GGATTTCGCACAAAGTTTGATAGAAATCTAAAGTTTTGTTGTAAACACCGCTTACAAAATTTCATTCGTCTAGTTTGATGATTTCATCAGATTCAGGAAGGTCTTAAACGTGGAGATTCATCAAAATCCCGAGGCCGAATATCTTGGTGATTACAATACTTTCTCTTAGTGTACGAGAAAGTAAAAAAGTTTAATTATGCTTCTTTCAAGAGCTTCAATGAAATATTGAATTCTTCTTTTAATATTTTCCCAAGTGTAAGCAGTTGAGATAAAAAGAAAATTGCTAACTATTAAAAATTAAGTACTAAATAAAATTTAGAACTTATCACTTACGGTGACTTTAAGGTTTGAAAATGCCATAGTAAATCCCATTAAAAATATTTCGATCATGTTTTAAAGTTTCATTGACTCTCGATTATATCAGTGACCGCGCTTCTGTTTCGTTTTAACTCGATGGCCTTAATAACAATAAAAAAATTACTCCACGTGTTTTAAGATACAATTATCTTTACACAATCCAGTGACTAGATTATGAAAAATTACGAGAATTTGAAAGTGATTGCACTTTAAAATTAATCAAATGTAAAATTTATCAGATAAGCTTACGCGTGAAGGTTTCGGGAAATGTTGAAGGACTTCAACGAATTTTCTGTAACGAATTCATGAATTTAAAGAGTTTAATGGATTTGAAGAATATTTTAATTTCAATATCGATTAACTTAATGAAATCTTTTATTAGAAAGAAAATGTTTGAATTAAAAAATTGTCAGTCCTTTATGTAGCTGAACGATACGAAGAAATAAAATTTGCAAAGGACAAAAAACCTTTCATTGAGCCTGTAATTATTGAGACAGACAGATTTTAAAAATTATGTTCAATTTATTTTGCAAGAGAAAAGTATAATTAAAAAAATATTTTGAAGAAATTTGTACTGAAGGAAATAATTCGCAAAAATTTATTTGGAAATCCTTACTCTTATATGAAAGCAGTTTTCCTTTCTTATTTTGCAGAAAATTTTGCAGGTACTTATGATAAATAGCTATCGTCTTTAAAGAATGACACTGTATTCAAAGTACTGTATTATTCACATTCTCCCTGATTCCGATCTTCTTGAAAGCTACGAGCAGAGTTTTTATCCACTTCTAATCTATCGATCTAAATATTGTTTCTGTTGTCGCCATCCCTATTTCTCAAATAATACAAATCCTACAGTGACGAATAAGTTACCAGTTTAAGTTATAAGTTTACCGACTTCTGACATAGCTTACTCAGTTTACGTTAAAACACATTATTTAAAATTTTAGTTTAAAGTTAAAATATCATAGACATTATGACATCATGGATGCGCACCTCTCTCACATCTTTTTTGACGTAGACTTACGTCTCTCCATAGTGGTCTAATGGTGTGCCAGGAAAGGAAAAAATTACGACGCTTTTCTTGGTATTTTTAAACGCTTATAGCACCGCAACCGAATAACAAAGAGTTGGTTTTAGTTCCATTTAACAGAGAAAGGTGGACATTGAAGATTGCAAAAATAAGTTTAGAATTTGTAATAATGGTTTAGTCACAGTCGAGCTTCAAAGTTGGTGAAAATCACTAAAAATTTTGATGACGTCACAGCAACCGATGCGCGCATACGCATCGGTTGTGAGCGGTATATTAACTGGATTTTAACAATTAATAATTAATCCATTTCAGATTAATTAATTCATTCATATTAATTCATTTAACAGAGAAAGGTCATAGAGCATAGCAATTAAAAATTGACTAAATTTAAAATTTGATTAAATTAATTAATAAAACAGTAATAAAAAGTCTTAGTATTATATATAAAGGCGCAAATGCAGCTATTTATAATATAATACAGATACAAATAATAGATATACTAAACAAAATTTAAATTAAATAAAAAGAAAGAAAATTATAGATAATAAACAGCAGATTTAGACATAAAGTTCGCCATTCGATTCCTTAATCATTTCTTCCTTTTTGAACATTTTTACTTTCTCGTATACGAAGTATACAAAGAGAAAGTATTGTAATCGTCAAAAAATTCGAACTCGAGATTTTGACGAATCTCCACGTTTTAGACCTCCCTGATTCCTAAAAACGCAATTTTGGAATTATGTCTGTCTGTGTGTCTGTATGTCTGTGTGTCTGTGAACACGATAACTCGAAAACTATTAGAGCTACGGGGATGAAATTTGGTATGTGGTCTTTACACATAATTTGTAGGTTTCTGTCAAATTTTGGACAAAATCCGTCAACGAGAAGTCTGTTTGTCTGTATGTCCGAAGTCATGTGAACACTATAACTCAAAAACTTGAATAGCTAGATGGATAAATTTTGGTACACAGTTTTATCGTCATGAATGTAAGTTCGTATAAAATTTTGGGCCAAATCCGTCAACGGGCTGACTGTCTGTCGGTCTGTATAATCGCATACTTGTTAACTCCATACGCATGCGTAGTGGTAGAAATGCCTGTGCAAAGAAGGGACACTCCTAAAACTTGGCAGTTTGCCAAAAACCAATTCTGGCGGCGAGATTTTGTAAGAAAGCAAACATTTAGGGCGTCTCGTTTTACTTGCGGACTGAAGGCAATCTCTGCGCATGCGCAAGCTATTCAGCGAGCAAGCTATTCTCCTGTTTTCTTCTCCGCACGCGGAACTCGCATTGCTAGAGTTTGATAATAAAAAAATAAATATTGCGAAGTTTTAATACATACGCATCTTTTTGAATATGATTATTCACCTCAATATTTGACTATCACTATAATCTACAATGAAAAACCTTCTGATAGTCATTGCATTCTGGGTTACAGTTGGTTCGAACTTTTTATCAACGCAGGGGGAAGGGAAATGACAAATGTTTGAAAAGTATACGAGAAAGTTTAGGGGAGGCCACTCCCGCTGGTTTACTTTCTAAATTAATTTTTATGTGTTTTAAATATTATCGTTTTAAACTTCTGTTGATGCAATCACTTGAGGCTGTTGCGTTTGTACGCTTATAGATGTATTGTCATCGTTTATGTCTAAATCTGCTGTTTATTATCTATAATTTTCTTTCTTTTTATTTAATTTAAATTTTGTGTAGTATATCTATTATTCATCGAGCATAGGTCAAAGTCACATAGAGCTACTTTAGTCAAAGAAAGTCACAGTTGAGTAATGGGTTAATTAACTGTCCTTAATTAATTATTATTAACAATTGTTGATTTAATTGAGCTGTCCTTTCCATCGATTTAATTGAGTTGAATTGGTTTTAGTTTCATTTAACAGAGAGAGACCATAGAGCATAGGTCATAGGTCAAAGTCACATAGAGCTACTTTAGTCACATAAAACAATTTTAGTCACAGTTGAGTAAGGTAAGTAAGCCTACCCCCGTCAATCCGAGCGTCCGTTTAACAGAGACATCATCCCGTCGATTTTTTTTTTTTACTTTTTTGTATTTTACAAAGTTAATCTATATAAATAACGTAATTTAGCTTCACTTTCAACAACTCAACAAAATTCTAAATCATTTTTTGATGTGGGAAGGTTGAATGTGCGGAAGCTTGGTGCGGGTTTATGGGTGTACTAAAGGACTTTACAAATTTTGGAAATTGAAACTTTTATTTTGGGAGAAGCCATTTATCCTGTATGTTAGTAGTCCATGTCAATTAAATATGCTGTTTTAGACCAGGGTTTTTCAAAAATGAATGCGCCATATTTAGACGGCGTTGCCCGTGGAATCAGGACTTCAACAAAATGAGAGAAAAAAAACGCCCACAATGACATGAAAAAGTTCTGAAAACAAAACAAAACATACACATTATTGATTTTCCAGCTCATTTTTCTTCGCCATAATGACATTTCAACTGTAGAGAAACAATACAGAGTGTTAATCTGAAACAATATTTAAAAATTGCAACGTGAAAATGATTATTATACTGCAAGTAAAATACCCGAGACATAAACACGTTAAGACACTTCCGAAAATAAAAATCGAAGTCATTCAGTTGAAGGTTATGACGTATCCTGCACTCTGCAATGTCAGCCAATGAAGTTGCAACATATTGTTAAACTTCTGATAATACTTTTTTTAGACTTAAAACTATAGTTTAACTTGGCCTGTGGAATTTTACAGGCTGCTTAGCTATCGGTATTAAGCCGGTATTTGGATTATCTTTACCAATATGACTCAAGAGCAATTTATCTGATATATCCAAAAATATCCAATAATGATTCAATAAACAGAAATAAACGTTTCCATTCATTGTAACTTTTCATTACTTTTGATATACGCCTCTTTGTACAATTTTACTTTTCTTATATTCTTCTATTTGAAAATAAATGTCAGCAGGTGTGATTCATCTGCAACTCTTAAAATTACATAATAATTGTTTAGTTCCTACTAGTTGATATACCTTGCGTTTCTTGGGGAAAAATGTTTTCATGTCTAGTATTTTTCATGTAAAAAATATAATGTATGCCTTAATGCACAGAATCCTTTTATCGTCAAAAACATTTTTAATCAAAATGAGAATATAAATTGAATGAAGCGATTTTTTTAAAAAACCGCCGAAATCTAATTTTCTCCGTAAGTTATTAATATTGTTTGGCCCTCCGGGTGCGACAGCAGAAGAATTTAAATTACGAGGGGGCAGAGGAAACACAGTTTTAAATTAATAAAAAAAATAAGTATTTAGTTAATTGTCACGAAACTTTCACTGAAATCTTTCTTATGCTTCATATTATTTGTATGCAAAATTTGAAGAAAATATGTTCAGTAGTTCAATAGAAATTATGTTTAGTTGTAGCAAATATGTTCAGTAGTTCATTAGAAAATGTGTTCGTAGTTCATTAGACAATGTGTTCAGTAGTTTATTAGACAATGTGTTCAGTAGTTTATTAGAAAATGTGTTCATAGTTCATTAGAAAATGTGTTCAGTAGTTCATTAGAAAATGTGTTCAGTTGTAGTAAACATATTCAGTAGCTCAGTAGAAAATATGTTCAGTTGTAGTAAATATGTTCAGTAGAAAAATATGTCCAGTAGTTCAGTAGAAAATATGTTCTGCTGTAGTAAATATATTTAGTAGTAGATTTCTATAGTGTGCAAAACAATTGGCGTTTCAGTTTTACTTGTATACATTGCATTCTCGATGTGAACGCTTGAGCTTCTGTAACAATGTGTCCTTTACCATTTTGTAAATTATTTATTTCAACTTGAATGTTTTAAAGCATAATAGTTTACCTTAATTATCGCTGATAGTCATTATGATCAATGTTGTATTCGATGCTTCGCATGTGTCGTCAGCAAAGGAAAAAAGGGGCACAAAGGATACCATCTATATTAGAATCATGCTGAAATGTCCGTGACGCTGGGAGGAGTTAAAAATAACTCCGTCTCCTTTGGTCTGCGTTATTAACGAACGCGCAAATCCGATTTCTGTTATGGCGTCAAAGAACTCAAACAGGTTTTTTATATATATAAATTGAGCCGAGTTAGCAGCTTTATTTCTTTTTTATTTATGCTAATTCAGTACCTTCACTTGAAGGATCAGTTGGAAGTTAGTGTTAATTGATTCATAAGTTCGGGTTTTCGTGCTATTAACTTAGAATACTTTCGTTTTTATTAAAAGGGTTCTTTCTTTTTCGTATTTGGAATTGAATATTTATATATTTTGCATTTAATATTTTTTTCCTTAACTGTACTTATACTGAAAGGCTCCTTTTACTTAATGATTTGAATTTCTGGTGCATGCTCTATTGCTAATATTTTTTTCAGCATTTTTTTTTTTTGGTAATGCATTTTTTCTGTTAGTGGAATTTGCATTATTTTTACTCGGACAGAACGAAAGTAATTGTTAAAAATAAGGTTATTAAAAAAAGGAACGTTAGTGACAATTGATTCATCAGCTCTGTTTTTCATGTTTTTTTTATTTCTTAAGCACCCTGCCAATGCACATGAGATTTTCGACTACAACTTTCGTTAGTAAATCTGGTGACAACGAGATGCGAGACATGATTGGAGGGCTAAAAGCCCGTCTTAGACGGGCACAAATCTTCTAGTTATTGATAAATGCCGAAACAGGTTCCATTGAAGTTACGCGTTCAAACGTCATCGATAAGGGTGATTTGAAATGCTAAATATTCGTTTTGAATATCTACACGGAATAATAACGAATTGTTACATTTAAATACGAATTCTTACTTTCAGAAAATGTGCTCTTGTCTTTTTGTTCGGATTTTAAAGACATGGCCAGATCAGATTTTTCAAGAGAATTTTCTGTCGAGTAGTCAAAAACGTTTTATAGATTTTTCAGAAAATAGAAAATAATAATTATAACAATAATATCTAAATATCTGATTATCATTAATTATTATTGACATACATACATTGCACATATTTGTGCATTAAAAAATCCTCGTTTTCATTTTTTACTATTAAAATAGGAATTGGTAAAAGGAGTCAATACTTTAAAATATTCAATAAAAGGAGTACAATAAAGGAGTAACATGTTTTAAAAATATACACAGAACGGGAAGTATCAGGACTGCTGGTGTAATAGACGAATTCGATGCGAAGATGAAAGTTTATTATAATGTTAAACCGATATTTTTAAAGCTATTTGGGATTATTGGCTTTTTTGTGGAAACACTTTATATTTATAATCAATCATAAAAATAATTATTAAATATTTTGTTAATTAGTTAAAGATTAACAAAGGATTTTCAACTCGCAATTCTTAAAGCACAAATTAAGATTTGCGTAATTCTTCACATTAAAGTGTTTAAAAGTCATTTGTGATAACTGAGTTTTTGATTCCTATATTTTATTTGAACAGAAATATCGATTTCAAAAGTTTAAAAATTTTCTGAAAAGATTGAAAGGAATGAATGATTAATGAGAAAAGTTTCGAATCATTGTTCATTTTAAATTTTACACATTAAAAGCGATGAAATTTAGGTTACAATTTTATGTTAAATTATATTTTGTTTCATATTTCTTCCTAAGCAAACAATATTTTCTATATAGTTTCTACGTTTCATACCCAATTTACACTGACATTTTAAAATTTGCTTAGAATAGAGTCTGAAAAAGAAACAATCCCGTCTTTTCATTTACGGATGAAAACGACGAGTCTTATATTTCGAAGTCATTAAGTTTGACATTTAAACCACATCTAGTGTCTACTTTGAAGTATGAAAACGAAACGACGACGTTTCACCTTTCCACCAATTGGAAAGCTCCTTTCTTAAGGGTAAACAATTAGAACGCAATTATACTTTTATTTATTTTGCCAATAAAAAGCCAAAAATAATTTTCCTGTCCCATGACTTTTGACTTTTACTGTCAAATTTCAACACAAATTCGGCAAGACACTTAATGGACCGGCGACAATGACATTTAGCATCATTTGTGTAATGAGGTTAATTTGGTTTTTTAATGACGTCATTTTGCACCGATCTTCATTACTTAGGCAAACATTTACTCGCTTAACTCGCTTAAGTGTTTTTTGTTTGCTTAATTACTCCTTTCAAAGGACGAGTTTTGATTTGCAAAATCGCTGGAGGCCTCGGAAATACTTCGCATTTCATCACAAGACGTCAATGTCTTCTCTCCAGTTCTGGTGTAATTAACCAGAAACATATTCATTTCTGGTTTATTTAAAGACATACATAAGAGTTTGCAAAGCATTAATTTTCTCGTCTGAATATTAGTATTCAAAGCATTAAGATTACTCTGCATCAGTTTTCTATTCTGGAAGTAAAAGCTTGGTTACTTGATTTGAATTGCATGCCGCTTAATTAATTTGATTTGCAAATTTTTTTCCGCTGTCGAAGCGATGCGAAAGCTGTTGGGGAGAAACATTTTCATTTAATCCCTAGTCAAATGACAAGGACTATGCCAGAGATAGAATACCATTCTAATAGGAGAAAACTTGTTTCAGGACGACCGATTTAACGTGTTCTAGACCCACATGTAGGGGGAATCTTCGATGTAACCTGGTGTTAAGTTTAGCTTAGTTTAATCAGATTGAGATACAAGGAACGGAGTACAAGGACTAGTTAGAACGTCGTTCATTTTGAGCTGTGATCGGATAACGAGCACAACTCTGAACCTCTTGTTGAAACTCCGTCCACATTTGACTTGTCGACTTTTGACCCAGGTTTTCTTCCGAAAGCAAATTTACCGTGCACCCCATGCAGGGAAAGTCTTTTTTATAATCGGAATTCAAAGCTGTGATCCTTTATGTACTAGACCGAGACTCTACTGTCAGAAGACTGAGGCCGTTCACGCAAAGCAAGCAAACACTCTGTTGTAGAAAACTCCCACACCGTCCGAGTAGAATTGGCCAGGCCGCAAAAGAGAATGTAACGGGAACTGTGAATCATGGAAATTAGATACCGTTACCAGTGTCTTCTGCATAGAACATTCACGAGGATGTATGTCCCGTAATCAGTAGAGATTCGATTTAGTATCAAGAGATGGCGCTATTTAATAATGGAGATTCAAGTGAGCGCCGATAGATGGCGAGCTTATTGCGATATGCATAGAACTCTCTCTTTGTTGCTTCTGTTGAAGATATATAAAGTTGTGTACTGACAAAAAGTCAGTTACATGGCTGTCTGCCCTCAGATACGTGTTAATTTTTGTATGAGTTCAGTCTTATTTTAATTCTATTAGTCGAGTTGATGGACATCTTAATAAATCTTTTCATGTCATGAGAAATAGGTCAGTTGTTTATTATCGATCTCTCTCTAACTTTGACTCTGATTATTGACTATCGCTACGTAAGCCAGAAAATTAAAAACTGGTGTAAGTTTGTATATATATATATATATAAGATCAGGCTTTAAAAAGGTGAAAGGCAGTCCATTTTGATCATGGAAGAGACAGTATTTGCTTAAATCTTCTTTTATTCAGGCATTACGTTATTTCTTCATAGGTAAAGTATTTAATTTTTACGTAGCTCCATGACCAGTATTCAGAAGTTTACACCTGAGCGGCGCGTTGTTGTTGAAAGCTTACATGCTGGCGTGAAAAAAGGGCAGAAATGAATGCGCAGAACGCTTAAGTACCCAGAAGAGGGAATTTCCCCTTTAGAAACTCGTGATTTGAAAAGAAAGTTGTAGTGCGTTTATTATGATGAAAGTAGAAGTATTTAAAATGAGGTGTCGTTAAGATTAGTTAGGAAAGTTAAAAAATTAAGATATTAAGATATCACATATATATATATATATATATATATATATATATATATATATATATATATATATATATATATATATATATATGTACAACCGGTGATAGGACCATTATTAGGTCTCCAAAAGGAACCGAAAATCTGCTTCAACTTCTCATCCTCGTACTCGTGTCGGCTCCCAGGAAGGTAGACTCCACTACAAAAAAGAACTAAAAGATCGACTGGGATGGCATTTTGAATTGCACGTAACTACCCTGTCCATAGAAACTTCCCATGTCCATTCAACCGGTTCGGTTGCCGTAATGGCATCGGGGACATGGGATGGTGTTCTGTCCATAGAAACTCTTTCTCAAGAAGCAAGATGATGCTTAGGGAAGGTATAGGAAACATTAAAGGTGAGCCTATATTTCATATTTCAGCTGGGTATTGCATACAATGCCTCAGTTTCATACAACTACTCTAATATATGCATTTTACATTTTATTCATGAATGTTTCGCATAACTCACTTCTCATACGGTTCTGTAACATGAACAACCTTGAATAGATGTAATCAAATCGTACAACATAGTTGAAAATGAAATGTGAGTTTCATCAGTAAAGAAAAAGATTAACGAATAACTTACACTCACGTACTGTGTGTGACCTTAAAAACTTCCGCTACTTATCTTAATAACATGCAGATGAAATTTTGCTCTTTATAAGAAGTCCATTTCGTTTATCTGATACGCACTTATCGGAAAACTCTACCGATAGCATCTCTAGATTTCTTTTAAAAGCAAACAAAGATGCAATCATATTTTGAAATGGAAATGCATGTGACAATCTAAATATCCTGAGAACGAAACAGAAAAGTAATCTTTTGTAATTCTAGCGTAATGTCAGTAATTTGGTATTCATAATGATTGCTTTTCAAAGATTTCGTACTTTGCATATCGCGTGATTGTCAAACCGAACATTGAAGTATTGATTCTTTTTTTTTCTTTACTTTTTTACCTTAAAAACTCAGCACAATGCCGTGAGAAACTAAACCTTGAACATCAAATATAAATCATTTTGGCAGTATCTGTAAATAGATAATCATTCAAAAATTATTGGTGCTTTACTTCTCTGGGGAACAGAGGCTTGGTCAAAAGCCAAAATTTGCCTTGTCATTAGCATATACCATCGAGAACGAGATTACTCGGCTTGCGTTATTTTTCAGCGTTAACTATCTTATCGTCTAATATTTATAGATGGGTCAAAATGTGCACTTGCAGATTTTAAAGACATGTACTATATCTTCCAATAGTTAGCCGCATCTCTAAAAAAAATGGGCATAGCGTTAATTTTATTCCCCATCCTGCAATAAGGATTTGTTAACTTTTCTCCCTTTTCAATGAAGTTTAGAATTTTAAATAATTAAGAGAGAAATATTTTCTGTTAATCAAATCAATGGAAGGAAAAAGGAAGGAAGAAAAAATTGCGTTTAAAAAATTACGAGTGCTTTAACCAACCATCGGGAGTGTTCTCCCCTCGACTTTCTAGTATACCTACACAACATAGCGCGTTTTCTGTCAAGCTTCGTAGTACAGTGAAGGGAATCAATTATAAATTTAAACATATTTCCATTTACCTACACTTGTAGTATGCTATGTGATGTATTGCGCGTTGGTGCGTCTGTCTCCAATGAACAGGACGTGAATTTTCCGTCACTGAAGTAGTCGCCTTCTCGCCTCTAGCTGCATCGTTTTTTAAAAAATTGCATAGGCGAAAACATTTGAGAGTCTCTTCGTCAAACTTACGGAGGCACCAATAAATTTCAAATGTCGATATTGACTTGCTTCTCTCTCGTGAAAATCGATGACGGTTGTGGCTACGATTCTGTCTCCTAGCCATGTGACGCAAAGACCAGATTTCATTTATTTAGCATGTTTCATTTTTAAGTTGTGGCTTTCATATAAGCTGCATATGATTCTGTATAAAACTGCTGTTTCAACGTGAATTTCAGTGTGCAATAGAAAATTGCCTTCTTATGCTTTCTTTCCACCACGCTCAGAAAGTTCCGGAACTTTTTAAATATTTTCCAAATGTAAATGAATTATGCGATTTCTCACAGAACAAGCGAAGTGTATCATGTGACCAAATAGACAGAACAGGTTTTTATCTAGGTTCAAATACTTACAACGCATGTGTGTATCTCGTAATTACAGATATAGAAAAACTTCCGCCACTGGGAAGACCAAGTAGTGGATGCTTCATCGCGATAAGGTGGGGCTTCCATGCCCCTCCTGGCGTCAAATTACCTGTCAAAACATCACATTCACAAACCAGCAGAATCAGCTCAATCCACTGATCTCGCGCCATGTGACTTTTTTCTTGGATACAGAATTTGCTTAAGGGGCAACGCTTCTGATGTTCCAAAGAAGTGCAGCGACGATGGCATTGGGGGAGGGTGTAATAGGAGGTTTGTGATCTGCATTTACATCTTCGTGTGAAAATGTTGGCAAAAAGCATTAAGGTAGATGAGCCAAAGGTGGCCAGTGTTCCTAATGTAGTCTCCCCCCCAAATAGAATTAATTTCATTTTTAATCACAACATGGTGCTACTGCATTGTAAATCATTCTATCGTGGCTGAATTTGAAGAGATCACGCCATGGTATGCAGTAATTTCCCTTTTGAGTTGTTATCGTTCTAATTTCCAGGTAAGAAGATATTTTAATTTGCATGTGTTTAAATTCTTAGAACTTTGAGATATGATACATTTTCTGAAAGCTTATTTCTTTATCTTTAACCATATTTACTTCAATTCTAATAAATTTATCGTATTAATAATTTTAAGTCGTGAAAATGGCCGCCTTAGGAAACAAATATGGAAATCAATGTAGTAAGGATAATTTTCGAAATTTCTACTTAAATATCTGAAAAAACTTATTGTCATTTATTTTTAAATTTATAACAATAAAGGTTATATTTTTTATTTAATTATTGAATGGTGGTTATAGTTTTATTTACATATCAGAAAACTCTTACGCTAAAAGAAACTTTTGTTAATTCTTGGTCTAGTTACTGTTATAAGTGTAAACATAAAGTATTGAACATTGCAATACTCTTCTAGAATTAAAAATAGTTTTCCGAGTACTTTTTCACATTTTAAAAGTGATTTCACTATATGGCCCACCAGATACAATTTTGAAATTGTATTATAAAAATAATTAAATTTTATTTTACAGAGAAAAGTATACTTGATATGTGTTAGAGATAAGTGTAAAATTTTACAAAAAAAATGTAGCTACACACAACTAACCAGAAAATTTTGAAAAATCCTCAAAGCTTAACTATGGCCACCTTTGGCTCGCCTATCTTATTGCACAGGGTAATTACTTAGAGGAAATAGCAATTAAACAGAGTATAGATGAGTATGCATTCTTCCATAATAAAAAAGTTCCGGAACTTTTTGAACGTAGTAGTAAAAATGCCTTTTTAAAAGTTTTAAAAGGCAATCAGTTAATCAGAGTCCAGTTTTTAACACTTTATGTGATGGCATTTCCCCCCCTTTTTTAGTGTGGAACTTCCTTTCCATGCAGTGGTGGACTAGTAAGTGATCTGGGCAGTTACGTTTGTCGTGCGACTCTGACGTCGCTAACTTCATTAAGCAATGGCAACGACAGACAGAGACGGCAGCTAATAAATGGGTGCCAATATCGGGGAAGCGCCACGTCTAGTGTATGATCTTACTAAAAGCAATCCTATGTTAAGAATGAAAATATATTGTCACCACTTCTTTCCCTAGAAGTGTTAAAGGCTTAAATATCCAAATGGTCATGCATTTACAAACAACAATATAATATTTAGAAAAGTTAAATTTAATCCTATTTTAACCTTCATTATTTATTCGATTTTCCTTGAAAATATTTTTGTCTCATTTTAAATGCCACTCAAGTTTTAAAAAAATAACTTTTTAGCTATATTTTTCTCTGTATTACACTGATAAAAAAATCCAGTTGGATACAAATGTATTCTTCCTTTATTTCTGAATCAAATTTTTTTAATCGGGAACGACGGTATTTCAACGCAAGAACGGAAAACTATTCTTTTGAATGTGACGTTCTTGTAAGATGTGCCTCTAACATTCTTTAACTATTACTTTCAGTCTCAGGTCTATTTCAATATTTTGTAGAGCTCCACATCCCATCTCTTTTCCCATTTTTCCATTCAATCACATACACGGGAAAGCTTTCTGTTTGTCGAGATGCTTCTGAAAAAATAATAAGAAAAGAATAAGAAAAAAGTATCTTAAGTCCAGTTCATAAAAAACTAACATTAGTGAAGCATTTTTTTCTGTGGATCTGGAATGCAATATATGATATTTTATCTTTTTATTCCAAAGGAAAAGATTTTATCACAATCTTATAGAAATTCGAAATTAAAGAAACTACATACAAAAAATTGACTTCCAAATAATAAATGAAAAAAAGTCTTAAGAAAACACTTTTAGTGTACTAAAATGTAGAAAAGGATTGATTTTTTTTACCAAAAATATGAAGATCAAAGTAAAAGTGTGAAGCTCTGATATATACTCTAAGTAAATTGGAATTTTATTCACATTCATGAAATATTTTTATTTCTTTTCAATGTTGAAAATTTTCTTTCTTTTAATATTCACTGTGGATTAATTTCCTTTGCGCATTGGTTTTAGTGCTTCATGCTTTTACGGTCTTTTGTTTGATCTTCAGACTTTCGGTAAAAGAAATGATTTCAGTAAACTCATAAAAAAACTTATTTCTTCTCATTATTTTCTATTTCTAGCCTTCAATATATTTCATAATTCATTACTATAATTATCATGGAACCTTGAATTCAATTTTTCTCAAATGCACTACCGGTTGGTTCCTCTCGTATTGAATCAAAATTAAATAAAATTAGTCGATTGACTGACTCTTACAAAAATTCGAAAATAAAGAAACTACATAAAAGATCCACCATGCTTCCAGGCAAAAAATTAAAAAAGTAAAAAACACGTTTATCTCTGCTAAAATGTCCAGCCTCCAGATTTTTGGTAAAAAATCTGGAGGTCGTAAGCACATAATTGTTCAGAATTTCAGAGCTCTAGTACATAGGAAGTTAATGGAAAGTCTATTATAAAATTCCCTCTTTACAAACATGAAACAAGGCAAGTTAAAGGAAAGCTTGGAAAAAATGTTAAGGTATTAAACACTATCCTTGAATGATGAAGTTATAAGTAAATAATCTAACTGTGCTCTATAATATACACTGGACTCCAAAAGCTAAGGTACAACAGGTTTTTTGCATCTAATTTGCAAATGAATGAATGTAGAAACAACAAAATTTGGAGGAAATGTGCACTAAACAGTTATTTATTGAATGCGACATAGAAATTTATATGAGTTAAACGTAAATTTACAACAAAATCTTGGTGGAAAAGTCCATTCTTGGAGAAAAGAGTACAACACAGTTTTATGTGGTAAAATGTCACAGAAACATTACAAAAATGGGTTCTAATAAGGAATGTGCCCACCCCTAACTTGAATGCATTGGCGGCATCGACTTTCCATGCTGTCAATTAAGTTGTCGGACACCGAAATGGGAAGCGAAGATCAGACACGGAGTAAGCCTTGTTCCAGTTCATCTAAGGACCTTGGA